>BQKN01060819.1:8296-32739 GCA_022839385.1 Asparagus kiusianus | reverse complement strand
TTTTCTTATTTTTGATTTTCATTGTAACCGGATCTTATAAAAAGACCGGATCTTTTGTAACCGATAAACTGTTATCAAGAGTACAATGACATCAATGAAGAAAGACCCGATTTTTACCGCGAACAATGTGCAGGGTCCGTGTGGTCTCTAAAGAGACCAAAACTTTTACTGAACCACTAGGGGTGTCCAAAAAGCCCGCCGGTCTGGGCCTGGGCTGGTTTTTTGGTGCCCGGCCCGGGCCAAAAATTATTTTTTTATTTTTTTATTTTTATTTTTATATGTATTATATTATATATGTATAATATATGTATATATAAATATATAATATGTATAATATATGTATATATAATATATTTTTATATATGTATAATATATGTATATATATATAATATATGTATATATAATATATTTCTATATATGTATAATAGTCATATGTGTGTATATATATACTCTCTCTTAGTATGTAAGTATATATAAGTATACTCTCTCTTATATAAGTATAACATGTATAAGTATATATATGTATACTTTCTCTTATATAAGTATATATAAGAATACTCTCTCTTTTATATGTATAAATGTATAATGTATGTATGTATGTATGTATATACTCTCTCTCTCTTAGTATATATGTATATATAAGTATACCCTATCTTATATAAGTATATATAAGTATACACTCTCTTATATATGTATAATAAATGTGTGTATATATATACTAATATACTCTCTCTCTTTGTATATATGTATACATAAGTATACTTTCTCTTATATATGTATACTCCCTATTATATAAGTATACTTTCTATTATATATGTATAATGTGTGTGTGTATGTGTGTGTATACTCTCTCTCTTAGTAATAAGTATAGTATATTACGACGGCTACTTCTTCTCCATTGGCCCAACGGGCAACGACTACTTATGCGATTCTCTCTCTCTCAAGTTATAACTTATAAATATATACAATATATTTACATATAATATATGTATATATAATATATAGTTACATAATAATTTGTAAGTATAAACTAGTACATAATTATATAAAATATAATAATAATTAAACTAATTTTTAGCATTTTTTATCAAAAGAAAAGAAATTTAAAAAAAAACCTAGTTGGGATATACTTATCTATTGTGATGCAATGAATTCCAAAATAAATTTATACTTGTAATTTGTAAATGATTTATTAATTATTAATAAAGAATTTATTTTTATAATTTTTTATTTTTAATTTATGTTATTTTAAGTGATTAATAAAATTATTATTTTTTATTAAATTTTTTGTCTTTTTTTTAAAATTTAAATTTTAAGTATAATTTAAAATTTTTGATAAAAAAATAAAATAATAAAATAAACCGGGCCGGCCCGAAACCCGGTCCGGTCGGGCCCGAGCCTGGGCCCAGACCTGGCCCGGGGTACCCGGGCCCGGGTCCGGGCTCCGGTTTTGCCCGACCCGGGCCCGGAGACAGGCCTATGAACCACCAAAGAAGGTCCTCCCCTTTGGATTTCATGGCTCGGACAGCCCCTCTTCTAAAGGAGTAGGCTCAGCCTCTGCTGGACTTATTGAATGAGTCGAATATCTCACAACTACGTCAAATAGACGTGTATCGGGTCAGAAGAGGCCCATCGCGGCGACAAGCTCCATCAATACAGATGACATCAATGCACAGGCCTTAAGATAGGCTAAGAAGAATACTGCTTGACGGAGGAGAAGATCACTGCGACGAGCCTATCTCCGAGAGAGCCGATCTTTTAATCAACTCGAACTCCACGTTCATGAGCCTCAACTTGAGCGCTGCATTGATAAGCCCAAGTATGAGCCACACATAATCAACTTAAAATGTAGCCCCTAGGGGCACGTTCCAAAAGTAAAACGCAGTCCTCCAGGATGCATTTCAACACCCAAACATAGTCCTCAAGGATGTGTTTCAATTTCAAAATGCGACCCTCAAGGAAGCGTTTCCAAACTAAACGTAGTTCTCCAAAGCACATTCCAGATTCTAAACGCAACTCCCAGGAGTGTGTTCAAGATTCAAAACGTAGACCTCAGTACTGTGTTAACCAATAAAAATACAACCTGCAAGGATGCATTTCACCAACAAAAGGCGGACTTCGGTCTAGCGTTAATCAAACAGAACACAACTCTTGTGTTCCTTCTTCAAAACACGACGTGCTCTGTCGTGTCCAAAGAGATCAATGTGGATTCAAGATCTATGTTCAATAAGAACCATTCCCGTCCACTGATGGACAGTGGGTTCCGTCTCCAACCTCACGTTCTGTGAGAAAATCTCCCTAGGTATCTGACTTAAGGGAGTTGCTTTCAAGAGAAAGACCAATGCAACGAGCCGCGCATTCGTATCATTATGAATGACTTATCTCTGCAGTTCTCTTAGAATGCCCTTGCTGTACTTCTGAACCAAGGCGGTCACTGTTTGATCGATTGACGAACGTCGCCCGACCTTCCAAGCGATAATGACACTACAGGAAGAAGGCTTAGGAGACCGAATATCTAGCGGTTACTATCAATGTGATCAGCAGAGTTAAAGCTCCTAGCTCTAATGACTCGAAGACAAGCCGCTCGTCGACCGCCAGAGAAATTTATGATGAGTTCGAAGGAAAATATCGACACACTCGGACTCGGACGAAAGCCATTCCTCCTATTAATTATAAATGACCGGCTAGAGGAGCAACTTTTGATGATGAACACTCGGCCATCACAGAGTTTCAGTCCTCAAGTTCTTTAGTAGCACATGTGAATCCTGTTTACATGAGAGGGAGCTCAGAAGACCTGGAAAGGAGAGTCGATCAACACTATGCCATGCTCCATGCTCAGCAAGAGAATCTCAATCAATTGCGAGATCTGATGACTCAGCTTGTCGCAGAAAAGGTCCAAAAAGCCGAATCCTCCCAAAATACCAATTCGTCAAAAGGGAAAGATAAAATAAATGAGAATTCAGACCACGAAGCTCATAGCATAAAGTCCACCTCTGAAGAAAAGAAGGAAGGTGAAAATGAGCACAATCCTCAGTCGGCCAAGATAGAGGAATTGGAAGCTCATCTCAATGCAATTGCTAATAGGAACGAGCTCCAAAATGATGGAGTAGTACGGCCTTATCCTGCATAATGAGACACAGCTCCCTATCCACCGAACTTCAAGGCCCCGACTCTACAGGCTTTTGATAGCACAAGATCGCCAAATCAACACATCTATTACTTTAAGTTGCAGACTAGAGATGTGATAGCAAATGATGCCATATTGACATATTTGTTCATCGGCACCCTTAAGGGGGTTGACTTCAAATGGTTCATGAAGTTGTCTGCTGGGTCTATTTAGAAATGGGTAGATCTAGAAAGGATTTTCTTAGCCAGGTTCTTCGAAGATGATTCATAAGTCTCTATCCCGACCCTTCTCGCAACCAGGTAGAGGAAGGAAGAATCCATAAAGACTTTTGTAGAGAGGTTCTAAAGTATGGCCTTACGATGTCCATCAGGTATGACACAATCTACTTTGATGGAAACTTGCAGGCACAACTGTTTGGAGAAAATTTCCTGGGTTCTCAATGTGAGATTTGTATTAATTTGAATGTGTGATTACAAATCCTTTTAACAAATTTAGAAAGAATACAACAGAAGCAAAGGGTCGGCCCTTCTTGTTTAATGCGGGTTCTTTCGGTAGCGGTAGGATGCCTCCCTCGAATGCTTGTGTCGAGCTTGCTTCCCTTGGACGATATGATCGACGTTGAGGTTTGAAGCTTCAGTGTCTGTAGAAGCTTCGGTTGTGATCGAGTTTAGGAGCTAGGATATCAAAGTCCAGATGTCTAGAAAGATAATCTCTCAATTAGCCAACAAGCCTCTAACCTCTCCTGACCAACCAATGCCGAACAACTGATGCCGAACCCCTTTAAACGTTAGCCAAAGGGGTCTTCTTATAGGCCAAGCAAGGCGTGGGCCTTTCCTTAAATCGTGGGATTTGACCACCATAAGACGGGGGCCATGCTTGATTATGGCCTAAGTGTGAGTAGGCGGGCTTACTCTCACAAGCAAAGGATGAGGCAAGAGCATTTGTAGGCAAGCTCCATGACTGGGCGTGGAATATGACTACTAAAGAGAGGGTCATGCCACACCTCATCATAGCCTAGGGTGTAGAATATGTGGGCATGTTCTAATAGCAAGTGGCCAGGAGGGCGAGCTTAAAGACTTTCAGGCGAGCTCTTGTAGGACGTGACCACTGGGGGCCACCGGCCGCCTAAACTTGTAGGCATTGATGCTGTACATAGGGCATGGTTGATCCCTCAACTTGTAGGATATGACCATGATGTGACTATTCCTATATCCCAAGTGTCTTGGCGGGCGAGCTCAATAGCCTTTCTCTGGAATTAAGGTTTAGGTGGCCGAGCTTTGATCGCCAGGCGGGCTCTAGAATCGAGGCGTCGTCAGGCGGACTCAAGAAGTCGGGCGAGCTCAAGGGCCTAGCGAGCTCTGGAACCGAGGTGAGTTTGGCCTTATTAGGTGGGCTTGGCTTTACCAGACAAGCTCTAGGCTTGGTTAGGAGAGTTCACATGCCAGGCTCCCCTCCCCCCCCCTTTTTGTTAGGCTCGAGGAAGCTTAGAATAGGCTAGACTCGGTGTTGACATGGTAGGGATACGTCAAACACTTTGATGGGATGTGTCCTGAGGATGGTTCCTTGTTCCACATGCCTCCCCTTGGCCTATGTGAGAGATGATCCAAGTGGGAGCCAGGGAGATGTCGACTGAAGACGCCTATCGAGTTTGCAATGAATCCTCGACGATTTAGTCTGCAACGTATCGTCGATCCTCTTAGGTAATTTTTTTACTGCCTACAAGACCCCCTTCAAAGTTTTCAGACTAAAATGCGGGTGAATGAGGTCTGGGATACTTATAATAAAGGTATGCGTGCTTTGTATTATCGAGGAATCGGACGAACTCAAGGAGCTATGCCAAGTGGGCTCCGGAATCGAGGTTCAAGCGGACTCAAAGATTCAGATGAGCTGGGGGTTGGGCGAGCTCCCAGGCGGGCTCTGGAATCAAGGTGTCGACATGCGGCCTCAAGGAGTCGGGCGAGCTGGGGGGTCGCGCTGGCAGACGACAAGCACCGAGAAGCCAGTTCTTTCTTGGAGGAGGCGACCCAATCCATATTGACAGCGGAGCAGACCATCGCTCAACTACAGGCTCACGTTGCTACTTAGAAGGAGGCCCGTGAGAAGAGGCTGAAAAAGTTAGAGGAGATCGAAAGTGAACGTCGATTGATGGTGACCGACTTTAAAGAGAAGCGTCAAACTTTGGAAGCGGTGAGGTCCAAGCTTCATAGCGCCTCCTTGATCACTGATGACGTGGTCCATCGGCAGACTCTTGCTGCTCTAGAGAGGGACCATCAGAGTGCGATCCGGGATGTAGAGTCGTGGCTGCAACGTTTCCTTTCAACTTGATCTGATTGTATTCTCTTTAGCTTTGTTGTATCAGAATCTCTTCTATGAAATCATGCTTTTGTTAAGCTTCGGCGAACTGGATTGATCTCGAGAGTGCTTGCTGACTTTCTGCGTCGTCATGACTTTGCTCGAATGCATTGTCATAACTTTGTTTAAATATATTTTCTTAAGATCAATTGAAGTATGTGCCGTCACGCTTGTATTCCATTCTTCGACCCTCCGATGATCATCTTCTAGGATTTTTAGCAAACCCTCAGCTATCAACGGATTTAATTTGCCTTTACCGATTACCATTTGAATCGGGCTAGCATGTGGATTGTCTAAATCCGTTCCGCATGTAACGTTGTGTTAAAAGAGTTAACTCCCTTAGTGCTACGATGTTGAATACGTAGACTTTATCCTTCTTACGGGAATAGACCACCCGGCTACGTGTGTTAGACGTAGACTCATCTCTAATGAGGGATCGAGATGAAGTCCCCTATGTAGAGAGGCACAGATTTGGCTGTCGTTTGAGTCAACAACGACAACTGACTACGCGCGCGTGTTGGCCACACGCGTAGACCTTGTCTTCTCCTAGGGCAAAGATGAATCCGGGATAGTGGCACATTGCATAGTAGACCACTATCAACGCACAACATCATCGGAGGGAATGGCGATGTGAAGGTAATCGATCGTTCAGTGACATAGGGTTTGATGATTGATTGATGTAGTAGCTATGCTGACTGTGAGGTTACTACCCATCGATTGTTCTAGAAATATTAGAACGCTCAGAAAGGATCAGGTTGTTCAGGGACGTTTGGGTGTGACGACTAATCGGACGACGCCATTTGCGGGAATGACGGTGCCCACTATCAGAGGTAATCATTAACCAAATAGTTTTGTGGACCCACCATCTTATTGGAGAGGTGTGGTGGGGGAATTTTTCAGAGGTGTAGTGTCAACATGACAGTAATATCGTGGTCGGGGCGATTATGGGGACCTACCATCCTATTGAAGAGGATTGGTAAGTTAGTTTGTCAGAGGTATAATGTTAACGTGATAGTGGGAGTGTAGGAGATGCAGTTTATACTCATATAGTTGTCGGAGTACAGGGGAGCAGTTTAGCCTCATGCGGGAGGTGGTACAAATTTGTGAGAAGACTAAGGGTAGTACTTCTTCAGATATTTGCCGTTGATAGGCATCATGATTTTGTCACCATTTGGTTTGACGAGGCGATAGGCTCCATTCGAGTAGACCGTTTCTATCATGAAAGGTCCTTCCCACTTAGATTTGAATTTGCCTTTCTTCTTGGAGTTGAGTATCATGGGCCGTCGGATAGCAAGGACCAGCTCTCCTTCCTTGAAGGAACGGTGCTTGACCTTTTTGTCGAAAGCCTTAGAGATTTGAGCTTGATAGAACTCAATGTGTTGTTGAGCGTCAAGCCGCTTTTCATCTAGCGCCTCAAGCTCTACGAGACGTCACTAATGGATTTGCTCAGTCGTCATCATTGTCGCAAGCGCAACGCGTAGGGATGGAATCTAGATTTCGAGAGGCAGCACAGCTTCGCAACCATAAACTAGCAAGAATGGCGTGGCGCCAATGGGGGTTCGGACTGTAGTTCGGTATGCCCACAAGCTTTCACCGAGCCTCTCGTCCCAATCACGCTTGTTATTGGCGGTTAGCTTGGTCAAGATCTTGATGATTGTCTTGTTGAAGGCTTCGGCTAATCCATTCGCTGAAGGATTATAAGCCGTGGATGCCAAGTTCTGTATCCGAAACTTGTCACAGAACCGGGTGAAGGCATGACCGACGAATTGCGACCCGTTGTCATGAATGATGCGCCTCAGGATGCCATATCGATAAATGACACGGTGCTGGATGAATTTGATCACGTCGCTCGCTTTGACTTCTCTCATGGGCTCGGCTTCGGCCCACTTGGAGAAGTAGTCGGTTATTGCAAGGATAAAGCGATGACCTCTTACAGATGGAGGAGATATCGGTCCAATGACGTCCATCCCCCATGTCTCAAACGGCCACGAGGTTGCTGTCGGATGCAAATCCTCTGGTGGTTGATGGAGGTAATTAGCATGGATTTGGCACTCGTGGCAATGCTTGGCGTAAGCAACAGCGTCGCTGATCATCCTAGGCTAATAGTAGCCCATCCTTCGTAAGCGATCACAGAGCTTGGGCCCAGGCTGGTGGACTCCACAGGTACTGTCATGGGCTTCCTTTAGGGCTTCACGTGCTTCCGTCGTCGAGAGACATCGAAGCAATATGCCATCATATGACCTACGATAAAGCGCCTTTGTGGTCGCATCATAATAAAATCTCGGAGCGCGTCTGCGAACAGAATCCCGTTCTTTGACATCTTCAGGTAGAATACCATACAAGACGTAGTCAATGATCGGGAAACGCCAATCTATCTCTTCAGACTGATCTGGTGCCTGGTAGGTAGTGTTAGCTTTAGCCGGAGTGTCTTCTGATTTGAAGAGTCGTCGGCTGGCGATGGTGACGTGTTGGCATGTTCCTAACGGCTGGGCTAGGTTAGCTACCAATGACGCTAAAGCATCTGCATGTGTGTTCTTAGAGCGAAGTACGTGCTCGATGCGGAAGCTGTCAAATGATCCGGCTAGTTTGATAGCCTCTTGGTGACATGGGATTAGGTCATCATTTCTGACTTCATATTCCCCTGTCATCTGCCTGATGATGAGTTGAGAGTCACCATAAGCCTCAAGGTGTTTCACCCCTAACTCCTTGGCGAAGTCAAGTCCGATGAGCAGTGCATTGCATTCAGCCACGTTGTTGGTACATGTGTTCGCGGGAAAATTCATGTCTTTCTTCATTGATATCATTGCCATCTCAATAACAATTTATCGGTTACAAAGATCCGGTCTTTTTATAAGATCCGGTTACAATAAAAATCAAAAATAAGAAAAAGAAAGATTACAAATTTATTCCTTCTTTGCCGAACGAATCGCGAGCTCCTGTTATGCGGTCACTCGCTTTGGTAGGTTCTTTGCCTGCGCCGGGGTTGTTTGCCGTGGACCACCGCGTGATCTCGATCCGGTCGGATCTACACGATATGACGGGTACTATTCCACCAAGGGAATAATAGCCGGGAGGGATTGTTTCACCAAGGAAACAACCGCTCGATGCTCAGGATCTAAGAACCAAGCTTAGAACCGGAGTGTGATCGTGTAGATTTCAGATCTGATTCTCTCGATCTCCTGCCTTATTTGACGTTGACGATCGCCGAGCACCGGATCTTAAAGTCCAAGTCTTCAATCTTCTAAAGCTCCAATCTTTTTTAGATCTGAGATTCCAATCCTGTAGGGCTTCGCCTCCTCCAAAATCCCCCTTGAAACAAATGAGCTCAAGGCCTATTTATAGGCACTCAAACCTGTGCCTTGGGCACAGAACAGGGCCTAGCCACCCCTGGGTGGCTCGGCCATGGCCGAGCCACCCTGGGGTGGCTCGGCTTGGGCCGAGCCACCTTGGGGTGGCTCGGTTCAAAGCCGAGTCCCCCCGGGGTTTAGACTTGTGTTCGTTTCGTGGTTCGGGTTCCGTCGTTTGGGTTCCGATTCGTTGTTGATTTGGACTTTGATTCAGTTGTGTGGTTGACTTGTTCGGATTCGATTCGTTTTGATCCGATTCCTGATTTGGCAGTAAACCCACTTCTGAGTTCGAGTCCGAAACCGATCTTGATTCGATCGTTATATCACCGAGTTCGCTCTTGTTTAGATGACTCGGTGATTCCCCGAAACGTTGGTTTGATTCCGCGTGCGAGTGGATGCATTCCAATGCTTGGGTGCGATTTGTTGGCTTCGTAGCCTCGTTAACCTGCTCCGTTGCGTATGGCTTGGCTTCGGCGTTGGCGAGCTAACGGTTTTGTTTGGATACGTCGCCCGATGATCCGTTTGTTGAATTGGCGTCGTCGAGCTGTATCATGGGACCTATAGGCAGTTTTATATGCCTACAGATACCCCCTCCAAAGTATTTCAGTCTCGTTCTTTTATAGAAGAGTCTGGAATACTTTGGATGTGATTGTCCCAACCTTTAGTCGGTATAACGGGACTTTGGAATGGCTTCTGTTCTTGATTCTTTCAGCCCTCCAGGTTGTTCGGTGCTTTGTCGAACTTCTGTAAGGATTCCGGTGCTGCATTTATTGTCTGACCGTCTGTTGGAACTTTGAACTTGAAACCGATTCTTGATTTCTTGACTTTTTAGCTCGAGTTGGTTGATTCAACATAGAACTGATCGTCGATTGACTGCGTCGTCTGGCGTTTGAGCTTCATTGCGACGCGTTGTCCGGTGTCCAGGCTTCATTGTAATGCGCTGTTCGACGTTTGACACAGTTTATACTCGTACGTCTGCTGGAGTATACACAGTTTAAGCTCTTAAGGTATTGGAGCGTGGCGGATACTCGAGTCACGAGACCAATCCATAGAATTGATGCGTCAATGACTCGAACTTATAGAATTTTTGGCAAATTCCCAGCCATCAACGGGTTTGATTAGCCTTTACCGACTACCGTTTGAGTCGGGCTAGCATGCGGATTGTTTAAATCCGTTCCGCATGTGACGTGCTAAAAGAGTTAACCCTTTTAGTGCTACGATATTGAATACGTAGACTTCGTATTTTTCCTGTGAAAAGACTAAACAGCAACGTGTATGAGACGTTGACTTAGGATTTTTGGCAAATCCTCAGCCTTCAACGGATTTGACGTGCTCTTACCGATTACCGTTTGAATCGGGCTTACATGCGGATTGTTTAAATCCGTTCCGCATGTGACGTTGTGCTAGAGGAATAAACTCCTTTAGACTTTGTGCTATGATGTTGAATACATAGACTTCACCACTTGTTACGGGAATAGGTTACCCGGCGACGCGTGTTAGGCGTTGACTTTAGGGTTTTTTGCTAACCCCCAGCCTTAAACGGATTTGATTAGCCTTTACCGACTACCGTTTGAGTCGGGCTAGCATGCAGATTATTTAAATCCGTTCGCATGTAACGTTGTGCTCAGAGATTGAATTCTCTAAGACTTTGTGCTATGATGTCGAATACATAGACTTCGCCATTGTTATGGGAATAGGCTACCCAGCAACGTGTATTAGACGTTGGCTTATCCTTACTTAGGCTTCGGGATAAAGGTCCCCAGAATCGAACTCTGGTATCTTTTTTAATCGGAAAAAGACTAAACCGGCGACGCGTGTTAGGCATCGGCATATCCTTTCTTAGGATTCAGGATGAAATTCCCCATGCGTGTGAGGCATGGATTTCGGTGTTATTAATAACAACCTGCCGCAATGTTGAATATGCGGACGGGGGTTCTTTTTGACGGTTAATAACTAACCGGCAGCGCGTGTTAAGCGCAGACTTATCCTTACTTAGGTTTCAGGATAAAATACCCCAGAATCGAACTCTGGTGTCTTTTTCAATCGGAAAAAGACTAAACCGGCAGCGCGTGTTAGGCGCAGACTTATCCTTACTTAGGATTCGGGATAAACTTCCTATGATGAATCCGAAATTCTTGGAAAAAGATTGGTGTGGGAAGGAAGAATTTTATATTCTATTCCCCAAAAAGAAAGGAAAGGAAACTCGAGGTGGGATCTCCACCCCCAGAATCCGGAAAGGTGAAACTAAGAGTGGGATCTCCACTCCGAGAATCGAAGAGATTCGGATAACCCTAACTGTCGGAAGGTTTGATTATCAAACTAAAGATGAATTTCTCGTTTATCGAGAGTGAATTGTGGTTTTGGTCCTAACTGTAGGAAGGTTTGACCAAGCGGGAGTTTGAGATGACCCTAACTATAGGAAGGTTTGATCACTCGATTTGAAAGTGGACCTCTCGTTCATTGGAGGAATCGAGAGGGGATTTTGGTTTTGGTCCTAACTGTAGTTAGGTTTGACCAAATGGGAGGTTTGAGACGATCCTAACTGTAGGAAGGTTTGACCGTTCGATTTGTGGGCCTCTCGTTCATTGAAGGAATCGAGAGGGGATTTTGGTTTTGGCCCTAACTGTAGGAAGGTTTGACCAAATGGGAAGTTTGAGACGATCCTAACTGTAGGAAGGTTTAATCGCTCAATTTAAAAGTGGACCTCTCGTTCATTGAAGGAATCGAGAGGGGAATTTGGTTTTGGCCCTAACTGTAGGAAGGTTTGACCAAGCGGGAGGTTTGAGACGATCCTAACTGTAGGAAGGTTTGATCGTTCGATTTGTAGGCCTCTCGTTCATTGAAGGAATCGAGAGGGGAATTTGGTTTTTGCCCTAACTGTAGGAAGGTTTGACCAAGCGGGAGGTTTGAGACGATCCTAACTGTAGGAAGGTTTGATCGTTCGATTTGTGGGCCTCTCGTTCATTGAAGGAATCGAGAGGGGAATTTGGTTTTGGCCCTAACTGTAGGAAGGTTTGACCAAGCGGGAGGTTTGAGACGATCCTAACTATAGGAAGGTTTGATCGTTCGATTTGTGGGCCTCTCGTTCATTGAAGGAATCGAGAGGGGAATTTGGTTTTGGTCCTAACTGTAGGAAGGTTTGACCAAGCGGGAGAAAAGAGTAAGAGTACAAATCACTGTAAGATGTTGGTTCGTACAAATTACTCAAAGGGGTTTCTGATGTTAAGTGATAAAGATTTAACAAAAACGGGGTTCTGACAATTCGTCAGTGATTTCAAGAGTGTTTAGTGTTTATCACTTTATTCATAATGATCGGGTTATCCCTAAGAATATTATATTTAACATTCTTCCGGGAACTTCCCATTACATGAGTTATCGGCCCCCAGCTTTCTTTACAAAACTGGGTGCACGATCGGGTTATCCTTAAGAGTACCACGCACGGCACTCTCCAGGAACTTCCTGTGGAAGAAAGGAAATAGTTTAGACTCATATACCTATTAGAGTATCAGGGAGCAGTTTAACCTCTTATACCGGTCGGAGGATTGAGAAGTAGTTTATACTCATATACTCTTCGGAGTGTTGGGATACAGTTTATACTCATATACCCACTGGAGTTTCGCCGTTCTTGACTGGGTTACTCCAGCGTTATGACGCCGGCTTCAACCAAGGTATGGATACTGTTCTTTAGAGTAAAGCAGGCCTTGGTGGGATGAAGGATCCTCCTGTGGTATGCGCAGTACTTCGGATCCGCAGTATTATCAGCTTCCTCCTGATTCGTGATCGGTGGGAGCTTGATCTTGTTATTGTCAAGGAGGGATTTGAAGATGGCTGGAACATCTTCGTCCTTGAAGGAGTACTCTTTTTGAGACCTCTGATCCGAAGTCTTCTGTTGTCTCCGGGACTGCTATTGTGATGTTTGATTAGCATCGACAGCTGCTGCAGGTGTCTTGCCCTTACCACGGGAGGCGAAGTTCGAGTTTGGAGGATTGGTCGTCGATCGACTCCTCTCGGCCTTCTTCCTTCGGAGGAAGCGTTCGGCTTGTTCCCCTCGGACCTTCAAGTCTTTCCAAGTGCTGGACGGTGCTGTTCCTATTGCTTCTAACACGTCCAACGAAAGATTGTTGTGGCAGGTCTGGAGAATGAACTCCTCGGTGATTGGGTCCCGACAATTTAACGCTTTGTTCCGGAACCTTTTGACGAAGGTTTCGACTAACTCCCCGTCCTTTTGTTTCTCGTCGAGCAACGATCCGATGGATATCTCGGTGTCATCGTCGAAGAAGTTAGCGAGGAATTTTGTCTCCATATCGTCCCAGCTGCTCACGCTACCTGGCTTGAGGCGGCGATACCAATCGAAGGCGGCTCCGCGAAGAGTACCAATGAATGACCGCACCATCAGAGGCTCATTGCCGGAGATAATACCCAGGTGCGATTTGAAATAAATCAAATGCTGAGTGGGGGAACCTTTCCCATCGAATGGCGTGAAGTTGATTAGACTAAACTTCGCCGGATAGGGGATTGATTTCCACTCCCTTGGGTATGGACAAGGAATGCCCGTTTTCTTCACCTCTTGAGCAGACATCAACGTATTGATTTTGCTCTCGAGGCTTTTGATCTTCAAGTTTTCACTTGTATCTTCGTTGTCATCCTCATTACCACCCCCTGCGTTGATGGGAGGGTCATCGGCATTGCGAGTTTCATCCGTATCCGAATGCTCAACTTCTTGAACAACCTGATTACGGTGGCTTGGTTCGCCTTGCTGGTTCCTCAGTGCCTGGATTTGCTGCTCATGCATCTCCCTCATGGTCTGCATGGCCATCTGCATCTCGAGCCTGAAGGTCTCCTGTTGTTTGGCCATAGCTTCTTCAAGCATCTTGGCCACTTGTTCCGCGCTTATCATGAATGACTCACGGGGTTCTCCTTCACTGGATACAGTGTTGTCAGATGCAACCGCAGAGCAAGCATCTGATTCCTCATCTTCTGAGGGTGGTCTTATCTGAACCCTCCCATACGTCCTTCGTGAGATGGCTCCAGACTGCAAACGGGTTAAACGCCGAGATGCTTCCAGAATTGACTCGAGATCATCCCGTGCCAAGGTCCTTTTGCTGGTCACGTTAGCGGTGACCCTTGGAAATTCTCCATCTTCAACCACCGCTCTCCTTCGTCGGGAACGCGTAGGCCTTGGCTTTGGCGTTTCGGTACTGATCCTCTCGAACACCGAGACTCTTTCGGGGACCATCTTAGTGCAATTACACTGAGACAATACTGCCCGAATGAGTTTGGAACAGGGACACTTAGTTTCGAGCCTACGAGGACTTCTCTTTCTGGCTCTGTTCGTACCCCCAGCACGATAGTACAGCTCGTCCGTATGAAAGTCGGAGCAACCTATCGCGTGTTGGCACGATTTCCCAGGTATAACGTTATCGTCATCGGACGACAATGTTTCCTTCTGAGAGCGAATTACCTTATTTGGACTTTCGAGAGTTACGCGTCTTGAAATGCGCCTTTGTGGGCGTGAATTCTCAACGGGCTCCTGGACTTCGATGCGCAAGGTAGTGCGCTTGGGTGCCACGATTTCTTTGTCATGTTGAGGGTTGTGGTGACCCCCGGCATGTTGAATTGTTTGGGACTTCTTCATCGGGCCCAAACGTTCTTGAATTGGCACTTTGCTTCGCTCCTCGGGAAGTGGACCGAGGCGCTCCAAGACTGATTTCATCGGCGGCTGTATGTAGGAAAATTGCAATAAGGAAGATAAAAGAAAATTTGAATTGATTCCTTTGATCTCGATTACAACTTGATTACAAAAGAGAGGATAACGAAATTAGTTCTTCCCCTTTGTTTAAAACTGGATTCTTCTTGGTAGCGATGGAGTGCTTCCTTCGATTGATAGCGTCGAACTTGCTCTCCGTTGACGATCCGACCGTCTCTTATCTCGTGGGAACGATGAACTTCTGTAGGAAGTTTTATACGTAACTCTTTAATGAGTTTAAGAACTCTGAACGAGTTAAAACTCTGTAGATAGAGTTGTTAGAACCGAAAATTCGGTTAATGATCAAGCTGTTTCCGTTGTCGAAGAATCCTCTCGGATTTGATCTTCTGAGTTTGATTCAAAAATCCTATCTCCAAGGATTTCGTTGCTGCTAAATCTCCAACCTGTGCGGTTTAGATCTCTAAAATCCAACCTACTCACCCTTCCGTTTTCAAAGAGCCAGCCCCCTTAACTCTGTCGAGTTTGTTGAGTTTTTATAGGGGGATAAGAGGTTGTAACTGACCCCTATATCCGCTCCTACGTGGGCGAAAATCCCTCAGAACGTGGGATAAACGGTTCTGGAACCGTTCGACTTGTGTTTGAACAAGTCAAACGCCTACTCTGGCGTTCAGAACCCAACTTCGTGTCTTAGAATCGTGACGCGAGGGTCGGTGTTAGCTGAACATTGATGAACGCGAGGGTCGCTCGCGTTTTGGCTTGTTGCCTGCTTGGTGACGCGGGGGTCGGTGTGAGTTGAACCCTTACGAACGCGAGGGTCGCTCACGTTGAGTTGTGTCTTGGAAACGCGGGGGTCGCCTGCACTTCCATACTTGTGACGCGGGGATGACTTCCGCGTTTTAGAAGAAGCTTGTTGACTTGTGACCTCTTCTGTAAGATATTGCAAAGACCGTTGTTCTGTAATCCTTGCTTTAGCTGTTGTGGAGTGTGAAAGTCGTCAAATTGTAACCTTCACTGTAGATTGTGAAGACTGCTGAATAGAGTTTCCATCAGTTGTCGGAAGTGTCGTTGAATTGTAACTCTTCTCGATCTATGTGAAAAGTCCTCCATTTGCAGTTTCTTCGCTTATCGACCCGAAAACTATTTGATTATAGCTTCCGTTGTAGGAGCTTAGACGGGAATCAACATCCATGGTGTCTTTTAGACGAATATTTGCCCACAACTCTCTACCAAGCAACTCACTAACTAAGTCCAACCTTTTATTTCTAAAATCATTACACTGCTCATCAGCATCTCTATTAGTCATGCTGTTGTCGCAGCCATCAAGATCAATCATCTCAGAAATGAGGTTGTGTTTGCGGTGATTTGAAAGTCATTTGATGGTGACCTCTATCGTAGGGGCTTGTTTTAATCAGCTATCCACTGTGATTTTTAGACAGCCTACAGAACCCCCTCCAAAGTTTTCGAAAGTTCGCGGTTGACTGGGATGAATTTTCGGAATACTTTGGACCCCAAAGTCTTGTGAATTGATTGCTCACTCCGTCTGATCGAGCAAGATGGTTTCAATATTGTTGACTGTAATCTGTTTGTGTCTCTCGATAGACTCCCCTACGGAGTCACCAATTTCTTCTCGGCTTTGGTCGCCTTGATGATTGCTGCTAGCTCTTATTTACCTGGGGCCATGTCATAGCCTTGGTAGTTGAAGAGCTGCCATCATAATAATCCAATGCATAAACAAATTATGCATTTGAGAATTGGAACGCGTGGGTGAGCCCAGCGTTTGGGAATTTCAACCGACCCGAACGCGAGGGTCGATTCGGGCGGGATTCTGATCTCGAATCCCATTCGTTAGGATTTGACAGCCTGTCCAGCTGTCTATAAATAGACCGCTTTAGGTCAAATCAGAGTCATTCGACTCTCTTTAAAATTCCAACGAAAATCTTCGTTCTCTCCCCCGGCGAAGAACTGTTCATCTCCTCCGACGAGATCTCATGGCACCCAAGAAATCCGACGCTCCTCGTTCTTCCCGATCTGACGCCGCTACGGCTCGAGAGTCGGCATCATCAGCGCCGGCTGGCGGCGCTGCCGCTCAGGCGAACATGCCGCCTCACCTTCCTTTGATCGGTGGTAAGTATGGCCTTCGTGGTCGTTGAACTTGCTTCAGCAAGTTTTGATCTTTGGATCCAACGAGGAAACTCGTTTCAGATAACGCGGGGCTCGACTCCGTCGTTTGGTATTTTTGACGAGGGGTTCGACCTCCGCGTCTCAGATTCTTGACGCGAGAGTCGACCTTCGCGTCTGAATTCTCTGACGCGATGTTCGACCTTCGCGTCTGACTTTTCTGACGCGATGTTCGACCTCCGCGTCTGACTTTTCTGACGCGAGGTTCGATCTTCGCGTCTGACTTAGTTGACGCGGGTTTCGACCTTCGCGTCTGAGCTTTGCTTTTGACTTAGCTGATTTTTTTTCTTCGTTTTGCAGTGCGTCATACCAGCGAACCACTTCTTTTTCGCCACCATTTCGGACATGAAGGTGGCGTGGACATGAATATGACATTCAACTCGCGCCAAGAACTCCCAGTCTTCAAAATTAAGGATAAGAGTCGCGCGGAGTTAGTCACGAAAGCTTCTCCCGAAACTCTTAGGACATTGGTTACGGATGTTAAGTTTGAACACACAAATCGTAAGCCAATAGTCAAACCTGAATACCTCTTCGGGGACTTTATTGACTTTGATGCTGACACCGCTTATGACGGAAACTACAAGTGGCTGCGGAAAGTTGGAGACCGCAACCTTTTCTTACCCAATATGGAGAGAATGTTCCCCATATCTTATTTCCAGTGTGCGTCCGTCCCGAGGCACATGGATTGGCCCTTGGTTAAGGATCAAGATGGGGTTGCTCTTGGAAATTTGACCTTCCACGGGGTCCGCTCGGCAGGTTATGGTCGACAGGTGACTGCTTTACGACCAGGTTTATTCGCTAAGGAGTATCCCCTTGGCGAGGTGGCTAGTCCCGCGAGGACTTTTGTTAGGAGATTTGTGGAGAAGAAAGGGGAGTTTCCCGCACAAGGATTCAGAACTCCTGGCTGGGTTCATTCTCCAGTAACAGGGTGGTGGACTCGGATGACCAAGTTCGTTTTGGACGAATTGGATGCGCCCCTCTCCCAGGCTGGTTTGAAAGTACCTGTGCGGGCCACCAAGTTTGGAATTTTCCAGAGCCATTTTCACTTCTTCTCTATACTGGAGAAGTATAACCCTGATTCTTGCACTTTCTTCACTCCTGTGGGGGAGTTAGGCTTCGCTCTTCACGAGATGCACGAAGTCTCGGGTCTTCTTCTTGGAGATTTGCCGTATGAAGAATTTGTTCCGGGATCGGTGGAACTCCAACTTCTAAAGAAGGCCAGCCCTGAAATTTATGCTACTTTATGGGAAGTTATGTGTCACTTCCACATTTGCATGCAACTGACGGGGGCCCGCGGAAGCGGCATTAAACAAGTGTCTTGGGCGGAATATTTATTCCAGAACTTGACCAGTAAGGGGGGCTCCGTGTCCCGATTATCGGCCAGTACTTTGGAAGAAGTCCAAGCCCGGATTGACGATGCTACCTCCCACTACACAAATGAGGCCAAGGAAGATGTTTTCCCGGCCCACACAGAATTCGAGAGTTTCCATTACCAAGCTCTGCTCCCTATCTCTGATACGACGCTTTTGGCTGGGTATTTGATGCTGTGGCTCAAGCGGTGCGTCGTCCCTACTAGGCCGATCGATGCTCTCGCTGTTGAGGTGATCTATCCCGCCGTACTTCTAGCCCATGGGAGGCCTGTGAGCCTCCTCAGTGCTATGGTGGGTTGTCTACAATTCGGATTGCGGGAGTTGACTTCGGACTTCGTTGAAACCACAGAGGTGGAGTCCGAAGGTCGCCAGGCTTTCAAGACTCCCAATCCTAGAGTGCCAATGCCATATACTTATTTAATGGCTTGGTACGTGTTACACTGCCCTTTGTTGATGAGTGCAGCCTCTGCCCCAGGAGATTCATTCATCCCATTCGTGCAGAGATTAGAGTCTGCGAAATGGGAAGGGGGATACATGGTTAGGATTCGCCAAATCTTGGCGCGAGATACCAACTTCCATATCTACCGATGTTTCCCTGATTTTGAGGGCGGCATATATGGTGCGGAACATCAAGACGTAGCAGGCCCCAATGGATTCACTCAGCTAAACGGAGGTGTTTTTCATTGGCTTCTCTCCATTAGACCAGACTACTTAGTCTTCCGGCAAGGCGTCAATTGCTTCGTCGAGCCCTACCAACCTTATAGATTTGTTCGGCAATTTGGGTACGACCAAGTGTACGTCGGGAACCCTCGCCCTCAGCTATCAGTTGTGGGCAATCTGTATGAAGGAGCCAGGGCCTGGTATTATTCTGTAGCGGGTTGTACCAAGGCCGTTTTCAGGCTTCCTCACAAAACTGCCAACTCCTACACCTCCATAAGCTTCTGTAATTGGTATCACGCAGCGTCTCAGATTCCTAATTACAACATAAATTCATCGTGCCTGAAAGACATTAGGCACATGTATTCTTTAAGGAGGGGGTCAAAGACATCCCGCTTAAGAGGGATTGATGAGTTCTTAGCCGTTGAGAACCAGCCTGCTGAACAGGAAGAGGAGCAAACGGCCGAACCTGCTCCCAGGGAGGAACAACATGTGGTTGAGCCTCCCACTACGAGAGCATCGGGGAAAAGAAAACTTTCTGCAAATGAAGCCGGCAAGTATGATAAGCAGATTCGCCGGAAACTACGGGTTGATTCTCCTCCCAGAGGCCAACAAAAACCCAAGTTAATGGCTAAGGCCATCCGGGCTGTTGTAGATGAAGGGCCACAGGAATCGTCTGTGGTGGGCCTACCAAGAAGAACCAGGCTTCGTTCTCAGGGGCCAGCCCTTTCAGGCGGTGCCTCTTCTTATCATCCTCCCGAGGACGAAGAGGATGAATTAATGGCTGCAGATGCAGAATCCGCCCCAGTGATGGACCTCCCTGAGTCTCCAATCTTGGAGCAGAGGGATGTCGAAGAGAATCCATCTCCTTCCCCTTCTGCCTTAATGTCGCAAGCCGGTGACTTAATTCTTAGTCCTACAACAGGACTTATGAATAAACCAGCTGTTGGCACAAGTCTTCCTGGATCTTCAGCTGCTCAAGATGATGAGGAACGAGTTGATTATGAAGGCTCCTCGATCGTTGGTGAAGCTGACGAAGAAAAAGATGATGAGGGTGCTGAAGTTGGCAACGTGCCAGGTGATGATGTAGAAGATGAGGAGCACGATTCAATGGATGATGTAACCATTTTTGATGACGCTCCCAAGGCTCAGTCTGATAAGGCATCTGGTTATACGCCTTTTTACCTCACCGGTAAGCTTAGTTTGTTTCGACTTATCCCGCACGCTTTTTCCGCATTCCGACCGTTTTTTCGTGCAGGTTCGCCAACCCCTGGGACTACTTCAGCTGCTCCTTTAGAGCAAGATCCTGTGCCGGCATCGGCTCCTGCAAGAGAGCAACATACACCTGGCTCCCCTGCGGCAACTGCTTTGCCTACAGCATTGCCCGAGACCACTGTTTCGTCTGTGGCGTTACCTGAAACTACCGCTACGACTTCTCCTCTGGAACAGCCGGTCGTGCAGGTATCGGCTCCTTTGCCGGAGCAAACCTTACATGACTCTTCTGTGGTGGTCACTTCACCTAAAGCGGTGATGAAGATCTCGCTCACTCCAACAGAGGCTGGGCCCAGCTCATCTCAAGCGAAGGCATTGATGGCCTTGACCTCAAGCCCTTCACAATTGAATATTTCGATTGCTTCTGCAGCTTCGGCACCGGGATCGCCTACCAGCCATCGTCTTAACGCACCACCCTCAGCTGCTGAAGGAGTATCTTCAGGTGCGATTGTCAGGCTTGCTAATGCACCTGAGTTCCTTCAGGTATCTTTGGTGTATCTAAACACTCTTGCGAAGATGGTGGTTAAGTCCCTGATGAATGGTCAAGGGACTTTGAATTCCTTTCGACCTCTTCTGGAAGTGGGCTTGAACGGGGTCAAGTGTGTGGGCGAGCCTCAATGGTTCGAGCGCTGCTCAGAAGTCATCCTCCGTTTGGAGGAGAAATTACAATGTTTGGAGACCATGGGTCATAGCGATCTCCAGCCACAAATTGTATCAACTCTGGCTAATCTTCAAATTGCCGAAGTGATACAACGGGAATCGCTGGAACGGGACTTAACTGAGAAGGAGCGCCAAGTCGCGGAGCTTCGTGAGCGTAACATTCAGAAGCGAGAGGAACTAGAACGCTCAACTACTTCTCTGAACTCGCTCCGTGATAGACTTGTCGAAGCTGAGGCTGAAGTCTTGCGCTTAAAGGCTGAAGTCTCTCGCGAAGAAAATGTTGTCAATATCCTCAGTACCCAGGATGCTAATGGTGCTTTGGAATATCATTCGCAGGCTTTAGCCCTAGAGGAGGCCAGGAACAAGGTGGCGGCCATCATCGTACCAAGTGTGGATGAACTCCGGGCCAAGGCTGAAGCTATGGTGCGGGCTGATCACGAGAAAGAATTGGCCGAGCTCAAGACTCAACTCGCAACTTTTGATTTGATGCATGAGTGAACTTGGTTTTTTTTTGTAATGTTCTTCTGATGAGAACACGTTTGTCTTGTATCACTTTCTTTTGGCATTTGAATAAAAAGTGATACTGATCTTTTAGTGCTCTTTGCATTTATCATGTTTTGACTTTAAACAACAAATTACAAAGAATACTCAGAAATTTTCTATCATAAAATAACTCTAGAAAATTTTTAACTGCTGGGGATAAATGCTTGATTATTCTCCCAGAATCGAGTTGCAAAACAGAACCCTTCCTGTGTTATTTTGGTGTTAAACACTGAAAGAAGTCCATGAGTGTCAGAAATATAATTCTGACTTGATAAGGGGAATATTGCGATCAGGGCAATTTTGAGAGCTTATCGCTCTATTGAAGAGAGTCGATAAGTTGATTTTGCGATCTGAGCAATTTTGAGGACTTATCGCTCTATTGAAGAGAGACGATAAGTTGATATTTGTCAGAGGTGTGATTTTAACGTGACAGGAAAGAAATTGCGATCGGGGCAATTTTGAGGGCTTATCGCTCTATTGGGGAGAGTCGATAAGTTGATTTTGTCAGAGGTGTGGTTTTAACGTGACAGGAAAGAAATTGCGATCGGGGCAATTTTGAGGACTTATCGCTCTATTGGGGGAGAGTCGATAAGTTGATTTTGTCAGAGGTGTGGTTTTAACGTGACAGGAAAGAAATTGCGATCGGGGCAATTTTGTGGACTTATCGCTCTATTGGGGGAGAGTCGATAAGTTGATTTTGTCAGAGGTGTGGTTTTAACGTGACATCTGCGGGGATAAAATCCTTTTATATCTTGCTGGGGAAAATCACTAAGTATTATTTTTACCATCGGAGTGATGAATTGTGATACTAAGGATTTGAACAAGATCTTGAGTACTTTTATTACCCCACTGAGAAGAGCTGATAAACTGGTTATTTATTGCCCTGTTGGAAAGAGCTAATAAATTGACAATAATCTGAGTGATTTTGAGTACTTATCGTTCTGTTAATGAGAATCGATAAGTGGACTTTAACAGAGGAATTATAGTTATATTGGTGGTGATAATAACTAAATTCAATCTCTGTTAGGACGATGACCATCTGAGGTGTAATATTAACCTGATGGGTTGAGGAGATACAGAGTTTTGAACGCACTCTGTTAAAAAGAACCCATGAACTTAGAGGCTAAGTATCGAAGAGTTATAACGCTAAGGTGACCTTTGCGTTTAAGATTTGGAACGCGAGGTTCAGGCCTTAGTGACGCGGGATTGGGCCTTGCCCCATTGAAATTCGAACGCGATAGTGGGCTCCGCGTTTTGAAAATGATTGGGATTCTTCCCTAGAATCCCGTACCATCTCAACAACTTGACGGCTGTTATAAATAGACCTGAGTGGTCATGTCAAGAGTCACTTGACTCTCAAAATTTTGGCTATTTCCAAGAACGAGAAATCTCGTTTGACTTCGGCAAGATCTCCGACGAACTTCGTCTTCTTCGTTCGAAAACACCTCCTCCGATCCACTGTGCTGATGGCGCCACGGAGGATGGGTTCAAGCTCCAAGAAAGTCACCGGAGCGACTTCCGAAACACCGTCGGTTGAGGGCACCGGCGGTGTTCCTGATCGTGCTAGGACGTCGTCGTCATCCCCGTCGTCACAGGAACTTCCCTGTCGTGGTAAGTGCCGACTAAAAGAACTTGCTTTGGCAAGTTTTCTGAAAACCCTAAATGGGTTCTTGATAACGAGGAAGATGACTCGTTCTAACTGGATGAAAACGCGGGACTGGGATCCTCTTTGGGTCCGACCCTCGCGTTCCAATTTTTTAACACGAGATTCGACCCTTGCGTTTGAGAATTCTGATGCGGGGCTCGACCCTCGCGTTGGAGATTTCTGACGCGGGGCTCGACCCTCGCGTTGGAGATTTGACATGAGACTTTAACCCTTTGCTTTGGGTTTCCTCTTTATGTCGATAGCTCATTAACATCTGCTTTTGATTGTGCAGTGCTTCTTCCAAATGTGCCGCTTTCGCAAGAACATCATTTTGGGTATATTGGCGGTCTTGATGCAAATGAAACTTTCAGTCTTCAAAACACAGTTCCGCTTTGCACTTTTGCTGACTCCGAGAGAATGGACATGATTAGATCTCCTCGATGTTCAACTCTTAGAGTTTTGATTACTGATTTGGACATGGAGACCCCTGCAGGTCATGCCCAGTTTCTCAAACCGGCGTTCCTATTCGGAGATCGCATATCCATCGATGATCACCTCGTACACGTAGAAGATTCGAAGCTGTTGCGGAAAGTTGACAATCGTTACTTCTTCCTTCTAAACATGAAGAGGATGTATCCCCTCTCCCACTTTTTGAATGCAAGCCACCGTCGGGGTCTGACTTTTGACATAGTCAAAGAGAAGGAAAATGTGTCGTTCGGATCTGGTCAACGGGCTCGTACACAAATCGGAGAGCAGCTCAAGGGATTGAGACCTGGTTTGTTTGAGAAGAAGGAGCTGGTTCAGGAGATGCCACGCCCAGCGAACATCTTTATTCGCCAATTCCTTATGGCTCAGGGTGAATTTTCTACCCAAGCGTTCAGATCCCCTGGATGGGTTTGTTCCGGAGAAGGAGGTTGGTGGACCCGTATGATTGACTTTGTTCTTGAGGAGCTTAAGGAGTCACTCACTCAATCGGGTCTCACAATTCCCGTGTTAGCTACTCGACGGGGAGTCGTGCAGAGCTTCCATAATTTCTTCGCTATGTTGGAGAAATATAACCCGGACAGTTGCACATTTTTCACACCTGCAGGAGAGTTAGGTTTTGCTCTCCATGAGATGCAAGCAGTGTCGGGATTGCCACTTGGAAAAACACCCTATGAGGAGTTCATTCCCACTACCGAAGAGCTTTCCCGACTGAGGTTGGCGCACCCAAAAATTTATGCTACTTTTTGGGAGTTGATGTGCCACTTCCACATCTGTGCTCAAGTCTTTGGGATGCGTGGAGGGGGCATTATGCATACCGTATGGGCGGAATACCTCTTTCAGAATTTAAACCGGAAAGATGTAGCCGTGTCTCGTGTTGCAGCCATCTCTCCCAAAGAGGCCAAAGCTCGGATTAAGGCTTCTAACGCCATCTACACAACAGAGCATGTAGAAGAGGATTTTGAGGCTGGTGTTGAGTTTGAAAATTTCCACCACCAGGCTGCAATTCCTATTTCTGATATGACTCTACTTGCAGGCTTCTTTATGGTTTGGTTGAAACGGTGTGTAGTGCCGTCAAGACCAATGGAAGCGATCTTGGCTG
>BQKN01060818.1:0-14589 GCA_022839385.1 Asparagus kiusianus | reverse complement strand
CGGCGACTGCCAGACACTTGAGTGGACCTGGACAGCTCGTCGAACGCCGGTGGCTCTGACCTTTCGCTTGGAGCACGGTACGCTGCATTTATGTGGACGCAGATGGCTCTGGCAACCGTCCGCTCACTTGTGCTGCGAGGTACCGAGTGACCATCCGGTGGTCCTGAGGTGCTGTACCCTTCCTCCCCTCACCCTATGTCTGAATAGGGGCGGGAGAATGGACGTCTCGTGCCTGAACGGACTCCAGACAGCTTGCCGCGCATCGGTGGCTTCGGCTCTCCATTCTGATGGGTGAGGTGACCCGCATTTATGAGTCTACAGGCCGGTTCGGTGCCCGTCTCGTTCGCTTGAATTACGGACTGCCGTCTGACGAACTTGGGGTACTGTGCCTCCTTACCTTGCATCGTGGGAGGCAGAGAAGGCTTGTCCCTGGAAACCTGGTCTCTGGCTCACGTAGGCAGACGTGGCTCTTGGCAAGTGGCCTTGGTATTTGGGGGCGGATTTGAGCTCCTCTTCGGCGGGCGGATTTGGCTAATGAAGGCGGATTCGCCTCACTGGCGGATCCATGTGATTTGGCGGGTGCGACTGATGTGGGGGCCCTCATGCCGGCGAATCCACTTAGTAGGTTATTCTCCTAAGAGAGGGTGGCCCTGTTCTGTGGGCGAATTCGTTCACTAATCCGCCGCGGTAATTTTTACCATCTACAAGACCCCCTTTAAAGTTTTCAGACCAAAACCGACTTACGTGTGGTCTGGAATACTTTGAATAAAGCAGCTTCGGATGGATCAAGTACATTAGGATTTTTAGCAAACCCTCAGCTATCAACGGGTTTGATCTGCCTTTACCGATTACCGTTTGAATCGGGCTAGCCATACTATTCCCCTCAGTATGATGAGTTGTCGAGTAGTTTCTCTTAGGCTTAGCGCTAAGATTTCTATTCTGACCCCTAGCCGTCTAGGGCGCGGGTCTCAATGAAGTCCCCTTGTCGGTTTCTGGGTTTTGGGCGAGTCGCCTGCTTCCTGAAGGCGAGTTGAGTCGCACGGGCGAAGTTAGGCATAGGTGGCGAAATTTTGAGTGACTTGCGGATTTCATTCGAGCCTTCGTCATCGAGACTTTACTTTTGGGCGAAAGTAGGCCTAATGTGAGTAAATCACGTGTCCATTTACGGGGTTTCGTGTTTTTCCAGCTTAACGCGGCGTAGTATTATCATGATTCGACAGTTTGGCTCCGCTCCATGTGCCTCGTTCTGATCGTGGCCGTGGTTTTCGAATTCAACCGTTGGATGCAACCGTCGATGAGGGTGATCTGGACCGTCAAATTTGATCGTGGCCACGTTTCCCGTTCGTGGGGGATTCGCCCCTCGAGAGCAGTCGTGGCCACGTGGACAACTCCTCCTTTTTAAACCCGTTGTTTTCCTCTTCTGGGATCCACCGTGCTCTTGAATCTTGAAAGGAACTTCTAAGACAAGAATTCCCGCCCCATCTTTGAATGGCTCCAAAAACTAGGAGGTGCAAAGTGAGAGGCGCAGGCCCTGGTCGTTACTCCGACCGTCTCTCCGCCGGCATGCCCGCCAGTGCTCCGGAGTCGCGCTCAGGTACGTCGATGGGTTTGTCGGATGAACTCGTGTAGGCCCTAGACGTTGGATTTGGGGAGATGAGCGTCGCTCATCGTCTTGGAATTCCGCCGCTTTTCGGCAGTTTCCCCTTAGGGGGGAGGGAGGTGAACTCCTTTTTTTTTTTTGTAACAGGACTTCTTTTTCATGAATGAAATTATCCTTTTGCTTCTGGCAATCACGGCTTGTGTGCATACTATATTTAGTATAGATATTTTAATGCACTAGTTGATGTTAAGTTGAGGGAAATTTCCCTTGGCAGATTCCAGCTACAGGCCCGTTTCGTCTGCTGGCGAATCTTACAAATTGATGAATTCGCAGTTGTTCTGTTAGCGGCGATTCCAGATACAGGTGGACTCCGCTTTTAGCGGGTCGTGTGTCCGCCTACGTGCACGTCAGTCACAGAGACGTGGGTGCGCCGTCTTGCCTTAATTGCGGTGCGATGGGTCTCTTCGTCCTTCACGCCCGATCCGGGCCGTCGGTTAGAGATTATGCTCCGAAACCGTCAAATCTCAACCGCTCATACGGGATGCGGGATATTCGGCTTCCTCCTTAACTGTTCGGGACTGAAGGGTCCAATCGAACCGCACATAACCTCCTAGGATCGAGGTATTTTAGTACCTTTTCCCTTCGTCAAGAAAAGCCAAGGCTTTCTCATCGTTCCTCTCAGAAGAGATCCTGATTACCTTGTGTCTCCCAGATGGCACCGAAGACGAAGAGGGTTACTTCCAAGAAGAGGAAGGAGGCGTCTTCCTCGGGTGCGGCCAGAACAGCCGCTGCCGAAGGTATGTTCCCAGTTCAAACCCTGTTTAGACATGGATAGGTATCTCTTGCTTAGATCCCTCCTCCATGCCCTCACTGTGCTTCTCAGCCCATGATGATGCACCGCTTCCTGAGGAGCACGAGGCGGAACCTATCTTGATATCCGATGATGAGCAGGAGAGCCCGGAGGCTCCTCCTGCCCAGGGTTCTGCTCCGCAACCAGGAATGGAACCTTGTCTCGAGGTTCCCCCAATTGCGGCGCTCGCCCCTGGTCAAAAACCTACTCCCCCTGGCTCCTCGTCTTGGCAGGCCCGCGTCGAGGAGTTCGAGAACGCCGTGAGACAGGTAATTTCTCTTGTCGATCTCGGCTTGGGTAGTTTTGCCAGTTTCAAGCAATCTCTCCTGGACCGTGCGGTAGACATTCGACGATCGGGCGAAAATCGGCTTTTCACCCGTTGTATGCGAGAACTTCGTCTTCTGGAGTCGCGTATGACAGGGCTAGAGGCATTGCTGTGGGAAGGCCCCGAAGTTTATATGGAGTCTTGCCTGGCTTTCATCAAGCGTAGGGAGGCCCATGAACAGGAGATCCGTTCCAAAGAGATCGCTGATTCGGAGTACACCGCCAATTTCTGGGTGGATCACCATCGCTCGTCAGAGGAGGAAGTCATCGACCTTAATCACACGATAACTCGCCTGCGAACCGAACTGGGACATGCGGAGGCGAGGTTGGAGAAGCTCCAGACCGACGTCGTCATTGCCCGTGAGAAGGCTGAAGCGGCAACTCAGCGCCTCTTGGTGTTGCGGGAACAAGACGCTGTCGCTAAGTCGAACTCCGAGGAGCGGATTAGGAAAGCGGCCGAGGACAAGGCTCGAGAGGACCACGCGAGACGGGTGGCATTGGCCAAGGCAGAGATTTCCACTTTCAGTGTGTTTGATTGAGATCCCCACCATGTATTCGTGCCTAAGACACTTTGTTTATTCGTCTTGCTTAATTTTGAAACTATGCCATGACTCGTGAAGTCATGACCTGTTCAAATGTATTATCTCAAACACTGGGTGCATGTTTTGCTTCTTCGAACGTAATATTATGACTTGCGTGATTTGCAAAAACATAACTTTGTTCAAATGTACTGTCTAGAAGCATTTGATGCAGTTCGTCTTCTTCCTCGTCGTGTTCCTTTTGGATATAACCCCTTTAATATTTCTTTGGCATAGCCATCAGCGGTTTCAGGTCGCAACACTTGGGTGAAAACTCAACTCAAATACGGGTCGGCAAATTCGCCGAGAGAGTCGTGTTAAACCGTCGGTGAGTTCGCCGTGAGGATTAGCTTCGACTGCTGGCGAATTCGAACCATGGGCGAATCTCTAGTATTGGCGGATTTGTGCCGATGTCGCTGGCGAATTTAGAACGCAAGCGAGACTCCCAAAAAGGCGAGTTTAGGTTGTAGGCGAAATCTCGTGCCACGCGTCTTCCAGCGGGCCCAAATGCTTGCCAGCTAAGGAATTAAAGACGTGTCAATGCCCATTAATGGCGAAGTGACAGGGTGCCTTGCTTCTTGGGCTTCATCCGATCGGTCGGTTCGGGTCTCGAGAAGCGGGGCTTTAAATGGTGTTGAGCCCGACGCGCCGCGAGGCATCTGGACTGCTCGATCGTTCGAGGGGACAGATCGTGACCGTCAGATTTTCAGATATATTCCCCGTACTCGCCGTTTCTTCAGCCACGCTTCTTCTTTTTCGAGAAAAGTCTGCGAGACGAAAGATCACCGTCGCAAACCCTTCCACTCCATGGCCTCCGACTCCGAACATAGTGTGCCCGAAGAGGTGGGCTCTTCCGCCACCGTGGTTAATATTGACGCCCCACCGGCTTCTCCCGTGGGTTCAGCCCAAGGGTCTTCCGTTCCAGATCCCTTGGCTCACCCAGCGTTCGTCCCCCTTGTGCGGCTGGAGGACTTGGTACGGGGGGTCGCCCTTGAGGTCGGGGTGGGCGCCGGCCGGTACTATGATGTGCTTCCCCTCGTGGAAGCG
Organism: Asparagus kiusianus; assembly: GCA_022839385.1. NCBI lineage: Eukaryota > Viridiplantae > Streptophyta > Magnoliopsida > Asparagales > Asparagaceae > Asparagus > Asparagus kiusianus. The sequence continues at coordinate 10,190 of BQKN01060818.1, read as the reverse complement.
GGCTTAAGGGAGATCCGCCGGTCGGGCGATGTCTCGCTCGCACGCAACTGCGAGCAGGAGCTCCATCGAGTGGAGGAGTGGATGTATCGCCTCGAAGAGGCGGTCCACGAAGATCCTTCCAACGTGCCGCCGCCTATCTCCCTGCGCCTTCTGCTCGAGCGCGAAGAAAGGACGAAGCGGATCCTGGCGAAGGAGGCCGAGCTCCGACGTCTGCGAAAGCGGCACTAAACGGTGTTGGACCGGATGGACGCCTACCTGGATCGGGCTTTCTTTGAGGACGCCGGCACTCTCCGCGGCAAGACGAAGTTGCAGGAGCGTTCGCGCGAGGCGGGGAAGCTCGGAGAGGCTGCCCGGGAGGTGGAGAGGGCACTGCAGCTCCTTTGTCAGGAAGAGGAGGACAGCGAAGCAGATTTGGCGAGGCGGTAGCAGCAGCAGAGGGAGAAGGCGAAGATCCATCGTGAGAAGGCCCTCGCGAAAGCCAAGGCCAAAATTGGGTCCTTTAGCTTGTTGAAATTTCTGTAATGCTCTGTTTGCTTAAATCTGTTCTTTTGTTCCTCTTTTCTTTTGCTGTTTTGTCAACTTAGTCGGTGCTTCAAGCACCGTAACTTGAAAAACTTATGCGTGCAAACTTTGGCCCATAATGGCCTTAAGCTCTTGCTTATTTTCGTTTCATATGCATAGTTTTCTGCCTTTTCTTCCTGTTTGTGTTGTTCTGGCATTTGAGTTGGATTTGTTGAGCACTTGACTGTCTGTTCTGAACTTAGTCGTTTTGGGCTCTTGTTCTGCTCTCGGTTGCTTACAGCGTGGGATCGGGTTGACTCCGATTTTCGCGTTGTAGCTCCAGTGGGATTAAGAGAGTAACACTCGGCCTGCAGCGGAGGAGAATTGTTCGCTCCTGTGGCCGACTGAAGAACTCAATTTCGACTTGCCACTCGGCAAGTTATCGCTTGAGGAATCGGCAGAGATGCCGTCTGCCGAATTGCTCTTAACAGTCGTCACCGTCTGAATAGGCGACGACAGATGATGATCAAATCGTCAGGGATGTAAGAATATGACGTGTGATCGTTGTAGGGGCCCTCGCGTGGTAGGCCGCTACCCATCAGTTACCCTACGAGAATGTTAGGATAGCTGGAATAGGCCAAATAGTTCAGGGACGTAGGAGTGTGACTATTGACAGAAGTAATAACCCGCTGCGTAGTAGGCTATGTTATTCGTAGGAATAACGGCGCCAATCATCAGAGGTGATCATTAACCCGATGGGGGTTTTGTCACGATTGGAGTGACTATGGGGGACCTACCATTCTTATGAAGAGGATTGATAAGTAGATTGTGTCAGAGGTTTAATGTTAACGTGACAGGAAATGTCGTGATTGGAACGACTTTAGGGACCCACCATCCTCTGGAAGAGGATTGGCGAGTTGATTTGGTTTGTCGTGATATGAACGACTTTGGTGGATTCGCCATCTCGTTGAGAGGATAGGCGAAATGAATTGGTTTGTCGTGGTATGAACGACTTTAGTGGATCCGCCATCTCGTTGGAGAGGATAGGCAAATTGAAGTGGTTTGTCGTGGTATGAACGACTTTAGTGGATCCGCCATCTCGTTGGAGAGGATAGGCGAATTGAATTCCGCCAGAGGCTTTCGCCATAACGGGTAGAGTAGGGACAGTTTAGCCTCGTATACCAGTTGGAGGGTTTGAGAACCAGTTTATACTCATGTACTTGTGGGAGTTAGTGAAGAAGAACTAAGGGTAGTACTTTTTCAAGTATTTACCGTTGATAGGCATCATGATCTTGTCGCCATTGGGCTTGACTAGGCGGTAGGCCCCATTCGAATAGACTGTTTCTATTACGAATGGACCCTCCCATTTGGATTGAAATTTGCCTTTCTTCTTGGAGGTGAGAATCATTGGTCGGCGAACGGCCAACACCAGCTCTCCTTCCTTGAAGGCTCGGCGCCTGACTTTCTTGTCGAAAGCCTTCGCCATCCGGGCTTGGTAGAACTCAATATGCTGTTGAGCTTCTAGCCGCTTGTCATCCAACGCCTCGAGCTCGGCGAGTCGTTGTCGGTGATTGTCTTCCACCGTCATCCCTACTGCCAAAGTGACGCGGAGGGACGGGATCTGAATCTCTAATGGCAATACGGCCTCACAGCCGTATACCAAGGAGTAGGGCGTATGGCCAGTCGGCGTGCGAACCGTGGTGCGATACGCCCACAAACTTTCGCCAAGTTTCTCGTTCCAGTCGCGTTTGCTGGTTGAGGTCAACTTGGTCAAAATTTTGATGATCGTTTTGTTGAAGGCCTCTGCCAAACCATTTGCTGACGGGTTATAGGCCGTGGACGAGAGGTTCTACATTCGAAACTTGTCGCAGAACCTGGTGAATGCATGACTGACAAATTGCGTACCATTGTCGTGAATGATACGTCGTGGTATGCCGTATCGGTAAATGACGTGGTGTTTGATGAACTTAATCACGTCGTTAGTCTTGACTTCTCTCAAGGGGACCGCTTCGGCCCATTTAGAGAAGTAGTCAGTGATCGCAAGAATGAAGCGATGACCTCTCGCCGATGGCGGGGATATTGGTCTAACTATGTCCATCCCCCATGCCTCGAAAGGCCATGAAGCCTTTGTTGGGTGTAGGTCTTCAGGTGGCTGGTGCATGTAGTTGGCGTGAATCTGGCATTCGTGGCAGCGCTTTGTGTAGGCGACGGCGTCTTGAACCATCCCAGGCCAGAAGTAACCAGTCCTTCGTAGGCGATCCCAAAGTTTGGGTCCGGGCTGGTGAGCTCCGCCGATGCCGTCGTGGGCCTCGCGTAGAGCCTCCTGTGCTTCCACTCTCGAGAGACATCGAAGCAACAAGCCGTCGTATGACCTTTGATACAACGTCTTGGTGATCGAGTCGTAGTAGAATCTCGTAGCACGTCTCCGGACGGACTCTCGCTCCTTTGCATCCTCGGGCAATACTCCGTATAGGACGTAATCGATGATCGGGAGGCGCCAGTCCTCAGCACTGGGCTGATCGGAGACTTGATGGGTGGAGTTTGCTTCTGGAGCGTCTTTCAGTCGGAAGAGCTTCTTGCTCGCCACTGTGACTGACTGGATTGTTCCGTATGGTTGAGCTAAGTTGGCCGCCAGGGAAGCCAAGGCATCCGCATGTGTGTTCTTGGAACGCAACACATGCTCAATGCGGAAGCTCTCAAATGATTCGACTAGTCGGATAGCCGCCTTGTGGAGTGGGATCAAGTCTTCGTTTCTAACCTCATATTCGCCGGTCATCTGCTTGACGATGAGCTGGGAATCGCCGTAAGCTTCGAGATGTCTTACTCCTAGCTCTTCGGCCAGCTCGAGTCCGACGAGTAATGCGTTGTACTCGGCCACATTGTTGGTACATGGCTCTGTCAAAGAAAAGGCCCGGGGCAGCACGTGGTTGCGTGGAGAAGTGATGACTACCCCCACTCCAGCAACAATAGAGCCATCCGGGGCTGCACGAGACGCGCCGTCGAAGAACATCTGCCACACATCCGGTAACGACGTTACATTGACTTCAAGTGGCTCGTCTGGCAAGTCTTCAAACAAGTCGGTTTTTGATACCAGTGGGTGACTGGCCATGAGATCGCATATGGCTTGACCTTTGACCGACTTCTGTGGCCTGAAGTGAATGTCGTACTGAGAGAGCAGAAGTGCCCATCTAGCTAAGCGCCAATTTAGCGCCGCGGGTTGCGTCATGAAGACTCGAATGGGGTTCATCCGTGAGATGACGTGGATTGTTTGGCCAACCAAGTAGTGTCGCATCTTTTGGATGGCGAACACCAAGGCCAGACATTCTTTTTTGACCATTGGGTATCGTTGTTCGGCGCCTTGCAGGGTCCTACTGAGGTAGTAGATGCCTTGCTCGTGGCCGGAGTCATCGTCTTGTGCCAAGAGAGCACCGAGAGAGTGCTCCATGGCGCGAATATAGATGAGAAACGGTTTCCCCGAAATCGGCGCAGCGAGGACTGGCGGATTTGAAAGGTAATCCTTGATGTCCTCGAAGGCCTTCTGGCAAGACTCGTCCCATACGAAGGAAGTGCCTTTCTTCATGAGTTTGGAGAATGGCTGACATTTGCCCGAAAGGTTTGAAATGAACCTTCGGATGTAGGCCAATCTTCCCTGGAGGCCCCTCAATTCTTTGAGGTTCCGGGGTGGTTGGAGCTCTTGGATAGCTCGTACCTTGTCTGGATCGATTCGGATCCCCTTTGTCGTGACGACGAAGCCGAGGAATTTACCACTAGCCATCCCTAGGAATGACTTGGTGGGATTCATCTTGAGTTGATGAGTCCTTATGAGTTCGAACATCGTCTTCAGGTCTTGGAGGTGGTCGCTCTTGTGACGACTCTTTACGACCAGATCGTCCACATAGCACTCTACCGTTTTTCGTAGATGGTCTCGAAAGATCAAGCTCATGGCGCGTTGGTAGGTTGCGTCGGCATTCTTGAGTCCGAAGGGCATAACGGTGTAGCAGTACACCCCCATAGGAGTTCTGAACGCGGTGTGTTTTTCGTCCTCGGGGTGCATTTTGATTTGATTGTACCCCGAGAAACCGTCCATGAAGGACATCCTCTCGAATCCGCACGTGTTGTCAATGATGACATCCGTGATGGGCAGGGGAAATTCGTCTTTAGGGCACGCAGCGTTGAGGTCCCTAAAGTCAATGCAGATGCGGATTTTGCCATTCTTCTTCAGCACCGGAACAATGTTCGCCACCCAGTTGGGGTGTTGTTCCTCTCTGATGAAGCCGGATTCGATGAGCTTCTTTACTTTGGCTTCGATCGCCTCCATGATCTGGGGGCGAAACCGCCTTTGCTGCTGCTTAACTGGCTTGGCGTCTGGGTTGATGTTGAGGTGATGTGTGGCGATCCGCGGATCCAAGCCAGGCATGTCCTCATAATTCCATGCGAAGACGTCGATGTATTCCCGTATGAGGGCAATGAGATCCTCCTTTTCTTGGGGAGGCAGGCTACCACTGATAAATATGGGCTTGGGACTCTCGTCAGTTCCCATATTCACTTGGAGGATTTCGTCCTCGGTGGGCGGTTCTCGTTGCTCGAAGCGACTACTCCATTGGGCGTTAACATGACGATCCCACGTCTCGTCATAGAGTGAAAGTTGCTCGTCTGTCGCCATCTCGGCGGGATCCATTGTAGTCATGTTGATCGTGAGGCCATCGAATAGGTCCCTCACGCTGACATCTGAGTCCCATGCTGAGGTTACTGACGACTGATCCCCCGAACATGCGTAGTCGGAATCTTCGTTGACCTGGAAATATAAATCTGACGAGGAGGAGGAGTAGCCCAGGCCTCTCCTAGTCCGGTTGAAATAATTCGAGGGTTTCCCCTTAGGTACGTAGGCGGGTCGGATGACCGTCTTGCGTCCTCAGCCGTAGTTGAGGCCTTCTAAGCGGGTGAGGTCGTACCCCATGTCGCTCATCATGCGTCTCACAATTCGACTGTATTGCGAAAACTGGGGTGCCGGGTCTTCGTCTTCGGACTCGTCCCAGAGCGTACGCAAGGGACGATCGACTCGACCGAAAATAATATCTTTTCGATATCTATTTCGGGCTGGCACAACAAATACGGCTTGCGACGAGTCAATTGGCGGCCCCCTCGCGGCGTATGACGAGCAGACTGGCATGTGCAGGGAAGGATCTCGGTAGAGTCCCGACCATAGATCGTTGGGTTCATCGTCCTCAGACGTAGAACAAGACGACACATAAGCAAAGTTGGATTTTTCATTGACGACAATCTTTCCCGCCTGAACAGTGTTGGTTACATGATGACTCTCATAACCAATTACAATTGACTCGAAATCGTTTAAGATTAGATTGTCGCCGTACTCAGGCTCGCTGTCCGCCTCGTTGCCGCTTTCTGGCTCCATAACCGGCGGTTCGATGGAGTCTTGATACAGCAGAGAGTCTGTGAAGTAGTTTTCGACGTCTTTGAAGGGTTGTCTGTCGGCCACTACAGTCTTGACGCGTTCATAATCGTCAACATACTTCAGACATTGGTGCAGAGTGGATGGGACTATCCGGTTGCCATGAATCCACGAGCGCCCTAGGAGCACGTTGTAGGAAGGCTCGGCATTGATGACATAGCAGGTCACCTCCGTCTTCATGTCGCCTATGCGACATTTCAGGCGGATTTTGCCCAGTAGCCGCGTCCCTGTGGCGTTGAAGCCAAAAATGGTCGTGGTGGTTGAGGACAGACGCTTCGGTGGTATCCCCAAGTGCTTGATCAGTTTCAGAGGCATGATGCTCAACGCGGAGCCTGGGTCGACTTGGATCCGATCTACTCTCGCCGATCCGACATATCCCGTGAAGTACAGTGGTCGATCGTGAGTCGTACTCTTAATGAGCATATCCTCAGGAGTGAAGGTAATGCAAGGGACTCGTCTATCCGAGACCTGGCAACAATTCGCACATTCCTGTTCCGCCTCCGTCTCTTTCGAGAAATGGGTCGAGAATGCCTCTGAATCTGCCAACGCCTCCTGTAGGGCCTCCCGAGTAGACCTGGATAGTCTAAGGAGGTCGTACATGGTGATTCGCGCCGGGATGCTTTTCAGCTGTGCGAGCACGTTGAACCGGAAAGGTTGGCGACTTGAGCTGGGTGCGTCTGGATTAGGAGGGGTCGTTGCGGCTGGCCTCGCGGAAGGCCTTGCCGTGTTCTCTATCCTCGCGGGGTATTCTTTAGCGAACTCATTTCCCGCCCTCGTGGCGAAGACGTTGGCGTCCTCCTCGGAATCGGTCAGGGTGGCTACTGCTACGTCATCTGTGTCTAGGGTGGCATAGATGACGTTGCAGTGTTTTCTCTTGGCCTCCTTTGGAGGCTTTGCGGTCCACTGTTCATCGTTGAGGAGGTCTGGGTGAACCCACATTATCTGCCCTGATGGCAGGGTCTATGGGACTAAGCCCTTCTCTCGTTGGTTGTGAGGATCGTCGTTGGTGATCTTCAGAATTGCTTTGGGGATAGGAATTACCCCCGCCGGAGCTTGGACTTCGGGGAGATTTGTCCCGAAGCTCAAGGTGATCATGTTTGTGGTCACCTGCTTCTGGACCTTCTCCTTCTTCAAGACTCCCGCGTCGTAGAGGGCCTGGAGTTTGTCCTTGAGGACGTAGCATTTGGTCGTGTGGTGACCAAGGAACCGGTGATAAGCGCAGTATGTTGGGTCGCCGGTTTTGTCCGCCTCTTCAGGCTTCGTGGCCTCAGGCAGCTTGATTCGACCACTCTTGAGTAGAGTATCGAGCGTCGCTACCACCTGGTCCTCTTTGAAGTCATACTGCCGCGGGGGGCGTTGCTCAAATTGCCTAGGCTTCGGCCTCGGGGCAGTCTTTGGCGCTGGGGCAGAGTCGACTGCCATGATCTCCTTTCCCCTTGTTCGAGGGGGATTCTTTGGTGCGGCTGGTTCTGCAGCTCCTTTCTTGGGCTGTGGTTCTTCGGCCTCGAGCCTCTTGATCATGTTTTCTACTTGCTCGCCTTGACGAACAAGTTCTTTCCACGTCCGGGTTTCTACCGCGCCTATCTTAGACAAGATATGGATCGATAGGTTGTTGCGACACATCTCGATTAGCGTCGACTCGGAGACTTGGTCTCGACAGTGGACGGACCGATTCCGGAACCTTTTGATGAAGTCATTGACCGATTCCAACTTTCGTTGCTTTTCAGCAAGGAGAGTAGCCATTGATACTTCGGTGTTGTCGTCGAAGAAGCGGGCTAAAAAGAGCTTTTCGACGTCGGCCCATGCTTTGATGGAGCCGGGCTCCAGCTTGCGGAACCATTCAAAGGCCACCCCTTTGAGGGTGCCTATGAATAGTCGTGTGAGAATGGCGTCGTTCCCCGTAAGGAATCCGGTTTGCGCCATGAAGTAGTAGATGTGCTGCGAGGGCGAGCCCTTACCGTCGAATTGCACCAAGCTGATCGGCTTGAACTTTGCTGGGTATGGGACCGTATCCCATTCAATAGGGTAGGGGCGGACCACCCCCAGCTTGTTCATGTTTTGCTGAAGCTTCAGCGCGTTGAGCTGATCCTGGAACTCATCGAACCTCTTGTCACGAGAACCATCACCAGTATGCGACGTTCCTAGCGACGTCTTAGAGGAGTAATCAGATAGTGGATTACTGTTATCCTCCGTTTCTATCGCCGGACGGCGCGGAGGCACCCACTCCTGGTCCCCGGTCCGTCGGGGTAAGGGGCGTTGGGCTTTCTTCTTCTTCTTCTTTTTGTTCAGCAGTTGCTCCATCATCTCTCTTAGAGAGTCGATGGTCGCCTGCTGTTCCTCCAGCTTTTGGGTCATCGTCTGCTCGTGGGTGAGCTCCGTCATGTGCACCCGCGCCCTCGTGTCCTGACTTGAGTGCGAAGTTTGAGACGTGGCCGCTGCCGAGTGAACCTCGTCTTCGCCGTAGAAGGGAGGGGCTACTGCGGAGTAGTCAATCCCGACGCTCTTCCTTCTGCGACTACGGGTACGCTGATATATGCCTTCTTGCTGGGTTCGGGCGAACTGGGGATTGGGTCCCAGAACGTAATCCGAATCCGGGGAATCGGAATATACCGTCTTGCCCTTGTCCGTCATGTTGATGGTGATGGATGGGAGCTCTAAGTCGTCAGTAGCGCGTCTCTTTTGGTGACGATGCCTCCGACGGGAGACCCTCTGTCGAGAGGGTTGCTGAGAAATCCTCTCAAACACAGAAGGTTTTGCCGTTTCTACGCATTGGCAGTCGGCGAGCACTGTGTGAATGAGCCTTTCGCAGTGGCACTGAGGGTTCACCTCCTGTATGGTGCGCTTACGAATCAAATATTCTCGTAGATCTTCCATGGGTGGTTGGTGACAACCCCCGGTATCGGAAGGATTACTCGGGTGAATACACGAGAGGCCTTTGGATGCGTCCTCTGGTGTACAATGGGTGGAATGTTGCGACGTTGGAGTTAGGCGGTTTCGCCTTGACGGGCGAGTTTTCGCGCTTGGGCGAACTCTAGCGTGTAGGCGAGTCTCAGCCCTTTGTTTAAACGAGCGGGCTCGCGACGCGTCGCCTATTTCCTTGCCTTTGCGCTTATTCGCCAAGATCTCATGGCGAGGCTCGCCAGCCTTCGAGGATTCACCTTTTTGGATAGGCCCACTCACTTGGGGTGGTTTGTTCGCGTCAGGGATATGACCTGAAAAGCGAAGTCCACCTGAGTGGGTGGTCCCATCCTTCTCGGTTGGCGCCCCTGATTTGGAGGGCCTCCCGATATTGGGCGAGTTGCCCTCTTGTCTTTCGCTTCTCGGGCCTGTATGGTGGTTCAGGCCGTTGTGTGAAGCGGAGGTTTGGGCTTTCTGCCCGACAAGCGTCCGCCGTTGCTGTTGGTTAGTTCTCCCAGCGGAGGGGGAACTTGCGTGAGCAGTGGCGGGGTGGCTCATGCCGGAACAAACTGATGTTTCTTTCGGGATAGGTGCTACTGAGGGTCGTTTGGCGACCCACTTAGTAGACCCTTCCCCCCTACTCTCGATCTGGGACTTGGCCTCGAGAGTGTTTGGGGTGGATTTCCCTATCGGGACTCCGGTAGAGCCTTCTGGCGTGGGAGCTTTGGCCGTCTGAGGTCGGCTCCCGTGCGTGGCTCTGTGGCGCTTGCGGGCTGCTTCGCCACCGGAAGAGGAGGAAGACAAGTACTTTTCGTACTTGGCCTGATCGAACTCGATTTCTAGGGACTTCACTGTCGTCCCAACAACAACCTCGTCGAACTGAGCTACCACCATCTCGTTTGAAGAAACAGCTTCTCCCACTGTGGTCGCCATCTTCTGTAGGTGTAAATTTCTGATTTTCCTGGGAAAGGGGAGGGATTTTGTTTGTATTTATAAGAAAGCTTATTACAAACTAAATCAATCCGAATTACGACAGAAGCAGAGGGAATGCCCTCTTTGTTTAAATTTGTGGGGACTTTGAGGTAGCTACAGGATGCTTCGCCCGGTGCTCGCGCCGGGTCTGCTTCCCTTGGACGGTTCGACCGAGGTTGTTGGGGAGAGCTTCAGTACTCAGTAGAAGCTCTGGGTAAAGGAGTTCGGATCCTTTCGTTCCTTGGAGATCCTTGTTTGATCGATCTCTTTTTTTTTTGTTTATTGATCGATCTCCTTTTTGGCTGCTGCAAGGAGCTTTTTTAAGTGGGAGGGGGACCGTTTGGCTGTC
>BQKN01060814.1:814-13503 GCA_022839385.1 Asparagus kiusianus | reverse complement strand
AAACCCTAGCCTCCTCTCCCCCTCTAAACCCTAGCCCGTTTTTGGGTATTCTTGAACAATTTTTGGGGATTTTCAATGGCTTTTTGTGGATTGCAGCGAAGGGGATTGTTCATCATCACTTCTGAGGCGAGTAACATCTCGCCCAATCCTTCTTCCATGTTTTTAACAGTTTATAAATGTTTTTCATGAGTTTTATTGAGCCTAAGATATTACTTTCAAGTATAAATCAATGTTGTTATTAGGGTGAATGCTAGAAATTATGTGTTTCAGATTTTAAATCCTCACCAACGATGTTTTTTTGAAGAAAACTCAGATCTGGAAATATTTTTAAGAATAACAAAATATGAGTTTTTATTTTTATTAAATGTTTTCACTCATGTTTAGGAGTTAAAAGTTAGGTCTAACATGCTAATGTTCTTCGCCCATGCTATATATGATTTTATCTCTGCCTCATAGTCTAGAATTGATTGTTATAGGGGTGAAGATCAGTATAGAGGGAATATGGAACGAGATGGATGAGCTGCAGTTGTGAAATATCCAGTTTGCAGCCTGTGAGTCGACTCATGACACATCATGAGTCGACTCATCATGTTGAGTCGACCCACGACTGTCATGAGTCGACTCACGAAGTTAATTCATGTTATTCATAAGTGTCTGTTGAGTCGACTTATGGCTGATCATGAGTCGACCTATCAGAGTTTTTCCTATTTTGTTTGTATTTCTGCTTGATCACCTACTATGCTTATACTTTCATACAGTGTTCATATATGATCGAGGGTTCTGTTGAGCTTTTGTTGAACATGAGAATGTTGCCTTGTTTACAAGGTATTAAATTACAGTATTTATGATTTTATATACACATATGAGATGATTTTTCTGACACAAGCTTAGATTTGTACAGCAAGGCATGTACAAGAGTAGAACATGTATACATTTACTACTAGTATTCCATAGTTCATAAACACAGTCCTCGTGTTGGACTATAATCCATTAGAGTCCTCGTGTTGGACTATAATCCATTAGAGTCCTCTTGTTGGACTATAATCCATTTCAATCATGTTTTAGACTTTTGCTAAACCTTGAGCATGTTATTTAACCAAGTTGGGTACACGACATATTGTATTTGGCTGGGGCATGATGGCTACCTCGGTTGAACATGACACCTATTGTAGCTTCGTTTTATTTCCATTTTATCGGTAGAGATGGGTATGTATTCTTTTCTTTATTGTTCTTGTGGCCAACTTCGGATTTTGTATTTAGGGATCTACAATTTGAGATACAAGGTATATACATGAGGGTTTCCTTGTTTGGATTATTTCGCTCGACGTACCTATGCTCGTGTTGTATTTCCCTAAGTACTAAAACCCATTAATGTTTGTGTAAATGATTTATATTATTATGTATTAACTGTATTTTTATATACAACGAGCCCTATCCCTTGGGGTTGGTTGTGATGTTGCTCGCTAGCGCTTTGACGCTCGTTATCCCTCCCCCTTTCAGGTAACGAGCCAGGATCCCGAAGAGTCGCAGGTTGAGGACGACCCTTACTAGTATCTATTATCCTCTTTTTAGATGTATTTTATTTTGTACTCCACTTGAGACATTTTAGACTTGAGAGGTTTATGTTCTAGAGTTATAAAGGTTGTGTGCCTTATTTCCTGTATTAGACATTATGTACTTTGAGACATGTTGAAGTCTCCAGATCTTTTTATTCATTTCAGACTTTGACTATGTATTTTAGCTTATTTGATTGATGAAATGTATTAATTTGAGTCCTATCATTTCATCAAGCATTTGTTGTAAAATCTTTTACTTACTTTGTACTACACCTGTTGTTGATTCCACTAGAGAGATAGAAATTATAATGGTGAAATATGTTATTGCACGGTGTGGTGCATGGTAGGTTTGACATTCCTGGTTTCACCCCGGACTGCAGCCTTGTGTGAACCCAGGGGCGTCACAGTTGGAGTGAGGTTCGTTCCTCAGTTGAAGAAGTACATTATTTCACTTGGAGCTTTGGAGGCAGCAGGCTATAGGGTGACCTTGGCGAATGCATGTTTGAAGGTTACATTTGGATCCATGATTATGATGAAGGGCGTCAGAATGAGTAACTTATACTATTTGCTTAGGAGCATGGTGATTGATAGAGCATTGACAACTTCTTTGGCTAGACTATGGCATTGTTTGGTGCTGGGATATATGATTGGTGATGTCGTGCATAGGTTGTTGAGGAGTGCTTTGACTTACAGATGGAAGTCCTTTGAACGCATTGGGATGAGCAAGCCCGTGGTGGAGTTACGCACTTCTATCCATCGACCGAGGGGTCTTTTAGGAGGTGTTCAGTCAGGCATTTGGGGGCCTTCTAAGGAGGTATCATTGGGAGGCAATCGTTTTGTAGTTTTCGCAGTTAGTGATTGTTCTAGGCATTATTGGATCATGAGCAGTTCCCGTTGGTGTAAAGTCCTAGAAGTTAATAACAATTGGAAGAAGTGTATTGGCAGAAAGGTAACTCCTTGTTCTAGCTTTGGTAGGGGTCCTTTCTTGCGTTTGTGCCGAGCTCATGGCAACTTGAAACACTTCATTGATGTGGAGACTTTAGGGCGACGAGATGAGGTGACAGTTTCGATGGGTCATTCCTTTCTGGAGGAGGATCGGCGTTGGTTGTCGAGCATTAGTTCTGGTTCTAGAGTTTTGACATATTTGGATCATTTTAGTCATAGGTCGCCGACTGTTGCATTAGAAGTTATTGGATCTGGTGGAGATGCTTCAAATTTTGGTTGGCGTCGGATATTTGGTCACTCAGCATTTGGTCACCCAGCATTTGGTCACATCGGGGATGTGAGATTTGATCCGATTGCGCGTTTGGAATTCAGAGGCTTATTTAATTATCATTTAGGAGCTTCTGATTTTGTTCTGAGCAGGAATGTCACTTTTGACTCTCAGCAGGTGAAGAGTGTTGATCAGATCATTTGGATATCACAGCAGGTGGAGGGTGATGCTATTTCACGTTGGGTGGAACTTATTCCACATACTCCAGATCATATTACGTCATGTGGGATTCCAGCTGAGGTGACACAGATTGGGGATCATTTGGTTTTGGATGCAGATGATATTGGTGAAGAGTTACAGATTTTTCTATTTGATTGAGGGCATTTGGAGGCCATTTGGGTGAACTACGTGAAGGCTTGATTCCTTGGGCAAGATGATACGTAGGCAGTCTTTATGATACAGCCGATTTAGTGAGCAGATACTGACATTTGGATGAGTGTTCGCACTCCCGTTTGGGTCTCGACTTATTGAGGATTGAGAAGCAGCAAGTGAGGTATTTGGCTTGGTTGGTGTCGGCTTAGTTTTGGTAGAAACTTTGTCGAGGTGGAGAATTGAAGAAACCGAGAGAAGTTTGGTGAAGAACAGGTGTTGGAAGACCACAGGGAACTGTTTTGGAGCTGCACGGTTGACCGCGGTGCAAGGCCGGTCGACCGCGAACGTGCAAAGGTTCAGACATGAGCCTGGACTTGGTATGGTCGACCGCGTGACCCTGTAGAAGATTTTTGGGCTCTGTCGATTGTCGCGGTCGACCGTCGCGGTCGACCGCCAAACCCTGTAACGCATTTACAGGCTCTGTCGTTGGGGCGGTAGATCGTGGCGGTCGACCGCGTATCGGGTCAGATCCAGTTTGGTTTCATGTTCTTATTTGGTTTTGGTGTTTGTATAAATACCAATACACGTTCTAGGGTTTCTTAAGGTAAGAGTTTGAGATATTTGGAGCACCGAAAAGAGGTGATTTCTGAGCTATTTGATTAGGGTTTATTTGGAGAGATTAAGAGCTTTGTTGGTGAGATTAGTTTGTTCCTTCGAGTGATTTGTAATCTCAAGTTGTACTTTTCTTCTCTATTAGTGAAAACCCCATCCCCTTCTTACTCCGTGGACGTAGGTGTAGGCATCAAAAATTGCCGATAGGTCCCCGCACACAGCTCAGTGTTAACGAGCGACGATTGAACGTCACTACCCGGTTCACAAGAGTTCGAATGACGTCGGTGAGCGCCTGAAGTGAACCGACGAACTATGTGAGCCAACAAATCTCAGAACAACGGGGACACGGACTGACCGAAAACCCCGTGATCACTGCAAATGGACCAACGCCCTCTCGGTCCCCGTTGGTCCCACTGATAATCCAACCAATGGGATCTACAAAGCTCTTCGTCAGAATTCCAACGCATCCGAAAGCACTCAAATCCGAGTCCGGACGAAAAGTCAACGGCGGATCAACGGCGGGATACCCGGCAGCACCTCGGACTGAACCGGGGCACCCAGGGACATCTCGGCAGGCTCGAAACACCCGAGGGGTGTCTTGACAAAGCCAAGACACCCCAAGGGGTGTCTCGGCTATGGCCAGCCGAGACACCCCCTTAGGGGTGTCCTCACATGGCCGTGGTCCCCTCCCTTCTTGATGGCAGCCCACATGGCCCTCCAAAGGGTGTCTTGGCCCCCCTTTTACGGCGAAATGCTTTTTGGGGTGTCTCAAAGTTTGTTACACGGCGAAACGCTTTTACGACGAAACGCTTTTACGGCGAAATGCTTTTTGGGGCGTCCCAAAAGTTGTTACACGGCGAAATGCTTTTTGGGCAGCCCCCTAGGCCTCCTTGGTGGCCTATAAATAGACCCCTTGGGTCTCCATTCTCTTGGCCTTGGTTTTGGGAGAGAAATTTCAGATCTTGAGCATTAGCCTTTGAGATCTGAAATTTCGGAGAGGAGCGGCGAAGCCCTGCTGGAGCGAGGAGTAGGAGTATTCAAGAGAGCGGCGAAGCCCTGCCGGATCAAGGATTCTCCTTCACCCCCTTCTCTTTTCCCTTAGTGTTGCCCTATAGCGGTGATACTAAGAAGAGCAAATATCTCAATCATCTGAGATAGGAGCTGTTGGTTTCCATATCCCCTCGAGGATAGACGAAACTCTGCCGGATTCTTCCGGAAAGGATCTTGATCGACCGGCGGTCCACGGATATCGACATCCCCGTCACAGGCCAAAGACCCACGCAAGCAAGAGATGATAAACAGATCTTGCGTTTGTTTGAAAGGAGTTGCTTTTCTTTTGTTTTCATTGTGTAAAGGCCTTATAAAAAGGCTATCCTTTTATTTCATTGTAACGATTAAAGTTGTAATGAATGCAGCAATGAAAACAGCAACTTTCGACGCAAACAAGCTGGCGACCACAGTGGGAGCCAACGGCATCGCAACCGACGCCGTCGTGACGCAGCCGGCATTCAAGATCCGGGTGAATGAAGAGATCGGAGGCGAGTTCGATCGGCAAAACTTCGAAGAAGGCCTCTCTTCCTCCTCCTCCAGATCCGCCTCTCCAAACCGGCGCAGGAAGGTAAACTCCTCCATAAATGTTTGCAGGTTCTTCGGCTCAAAGATCCAAGACCCCGTCGCCACTGTACTTGCACCACGTGACGTCCCCGCGTCATCCAACGTGGTCGAGATCGCAGATCCGGACTCCTCCTCCGCTGAGGAGATGTTTATTGAAGACGTTCCAACACTGTCAAACAGAGCACGTCAAAGACGGCGACAACGTCTTGCTCGTCAGCTGGCTAAGGCTTTAGAGTCGATGGACGGGGTCCGCTATAATGAAGATCTCAAGTCCAGACGTCACCAAGAGCAGCAACGGCAAACAACCAGCCCCTCCTCCAAAGCAGAAACGAACAAATGGGTTCAGGTCAAAAGAACCCGTTCTACTCTCGAGGAGCGAATCCAGAAGCACCGTGCCTTGCGTGCGCATGCCCGGGCCCTTATCCGAAAAGCACAAGAAGCGCAAAAGGAAGAGGCAGTTAAAAGATCGCCGAGATCCACACGAGTTTGGGTGCCAAAGGCCAAATCAGCGCCTAAGGCAAAAGCAGGTAATATTGCTCTCTCACCTTCATCAATTTCAGATCCCGAACCTCTGGTAAAGCCCCACCGCAGTGTGGGTTTCCCCGAGTTCAAGAATCCTCCGAAGGATCGTATCGGTGCTCTACCCGAGAATCGAGGAAAAGCACTCGTCAAAGGGAGCTGGAGATCATTGAAGGAACTTCAAGCCAACACCCAGACTGGGGGTCGTACACGACTTCCTAACAAATTGATTGCTGCAACGATCAGTTTGGCGACAAATGCAAAAGACCAAGAGCCCGTTAAGGTTTCACCCTCACAAAGGTGTAATTCCAAACGTGCGACTCTTGCAGAGATCAACAAGGCGATGAACACTCAGAAGAAGACGCGTCAGACACACGAACGCGTTATACCTGAGGACCCATGTGAGCCGCCGATAGGTCACTCCGACTGCAACGTCGATGAGTTGTACTATCAGGCTGGGGGTGCGGACGGATCTCGAGAGAGAAACACCCAGGGAGCGGATTCTCACTGTCCGTGTACCAAGATTATCAGGGCAGTATTATCAACGTGTAGCTGCCCCAAGACCGCTCCACAGAGGGTCTCGATACCCGATGGGACAACGAAGCCCAAATCAGGACATTCCCACCGAAGAGGATCGGTTGGTCGGGACAATGAGTTCCCAGAAGTTGCCATCAACATGGTCAACAAGGGAAAAGCCCCAATTCTTTCAAGTGGTCCCGACCATAATCTCTCTCTAGGAAGTGGAGTCAATCCGGGAATAGTTCAGCTTCAGCTAGAAGCCGCCGGATGTAACGACGACCATGGGATCCTTGAGGACGCCCATTCCGATGAGGGACTTTCAGATTCCTATTCCGCTCTCGCCTCCGACGATACAACGTCTAGTGCAGGGCAAACTCGAGAAGTGTTCATGATCAACACCGATCAAATAGCCAAAATCATTGAAGAAACCTTGGCTAAGCAGAAGGAAATCTTCAAGTTCGAGATGGAAATGGCTATGCAAGAGATGAGACAAGTGCACGACCAACAGATCCGAGCTTTGTCAAATCAACTAGTCGAATCCAGCCGTCGCACCCAGAGCGCCGCTGTTGACAGTGATCCGGAGGTGAACGGGGTCATCATGGCCAATGCACCTCCCAAGAGTACTGGGGGTGGCCCCACCAAAAATAACCACAATGGGGGTGGACCCACCAGCAATGATAACACTGGGGGTGGCCGTATTATTCCCCTCGAAAATCGTCCGAAACAGGATATGGACGAGGCTGAAAAGATGAAAGAGCTCGAAAGGAAAATCGACGCCCTAAGGTCTGCTCGAGAGGTGAAGAGGACCGGCATTCCGTGTCCTTACCCGAAAGAGTGGGATTCGATCCCGTATCCGGCGAAGTTCAACCTAATCAATTTCACGCCGTTCAACGGGAAGAGCTCGCCCACTCAACACCTGATTTACTTCAAGTCCCACTTAGGGGTGATTTTGGGCAACGAACCTCTGATGGTTCGGTCGTTCGCTGGCACCCTTCGCGGGCCCGCCTTCGATTGGTACCGCCGTCTCAAACCCGGAAGCATCAACAGCTGGGAGGACCTGGAAAGCACGTTCCTCGCCCATTTCTTCGATGATGACACTGAAGTATCGATCCAGACACTCTTCGATATGAAACAAAAAGGCGGGGAGTCGGTGGATACCTTCATCAAGCGCTTCCGCAATCAAGCAATGAACTGCAGAGATCCCGTCACGGAGGAATTCATCTTGCAGACTTGTCAGAACAACTTCTCCATCAATATCTTGGAGGTTATAGGGGTAGAGCCGCTCAATACCTGGAAAGAGTTGAGGGCTCAAGGAGAGCAGGCCGAACGATTCCTCAAAAGGAAGAAAGCCGAGAAGAGCCAACCGATGGTCAACCCTCCGGATTCGGATTTCGTACCTCATGATGAAGAGGACGCACCTGCAACGGATATTGACGATGATCAGACGTCACAACAGCAGTCCTGGGAACAGCAGGAGAATTCAGACGAGTACTCGTTCAAAGACGAAGACGTTCCCGCCATCTTCGAGACTCTTCTCGAAAACGACAAAATCAAGCTTCCACCCATCATGAATCAGGAGGAAGCTGATGATTCTGCGGATCCAAGGTACTGTGCATACCACAGGAGGATTGTTCATCCCACCGAGGATTGCCTTGCTCTCAAGAATTACATTCAGACCTTGGTTGAAGCCGGGGTCATAACGCTGGGGTAAGCCAATTGAGAACAGCGAAACTCCGACCGGTATAAGAGTATAAACTGCTCCCAGACACTCCGAAAAAAGTATATGAGTATAAACTGCTTCTTTCAAGACTCCAACGGGAATATGAGTATAAACTGTTCCTCTGTATCTAACGGGAAGTTCCTGGAGAGTATTATACGTGATATTCTTAAGGATAACCCGATGCAGATACTACTTATTGAACCAGTCTCCTGATGATTTTCAATAAGTTTGAACCTAAAGCGGAAAGACCATTTGTAGTAGAAACAGTTTACTCGAACGGTGCATATCGCCTAGTCACCAAAGATGATGACCGGCTTATGATGCCAATCCTTAGTATCCTCAGAAGAATTGAGGTATCGGGAAGTTCCCGGAAGAATACCACATCGGGGTATTCTTAGGGATAACCCGGTCGCTGATGAGCAAGAAATCAATATTCGAATTCCGAATATTCTTGTTTGTCAAAATCTAACTCTCACAAATACTCTTTTGCTGAGATGAGATCTAATCGTTGATTCTCCCCTCACAAAACTTTCAGTGGTGTTTGACTGCTCATAGTCTCCACCACACAATTCCCACTTGGTCAAACCTTACTACAGTTAGGACCAAAGCCAAATTCCCCTCTCGATTCGTCCAAAGAACGAGAGGTCCACAAATCGATCGGTCAAACCCTTTGCGGTTAGGATCGTCTCAAACTTCCCACTTGGTCAAACCTTACTACAGTTAGGACCACAACCAAAATCCCTTCTCGATTCCTCCAATGAACGAGAGGTCCACTTTCAATTCGAGTAACCAAACCTTACGACAGTTAGGGTTATCCGAATCTTTTCGATTCTCGGAGTGGAGATCCCACTCCTAGTTTCACCTATCGGATTCTGGGGGTGGGGATCCCACCCCGAGTTTCCTTTCCTGCTGAAGATAGAATATAAAATTCTTCCTCTTCAGGTTCAAATGACCAAACCTTACGACAGTTAGGGTCGTGTGAACTTTCCGATTCTCGGAGTGGAGATCCCACTCTTAGTTTCACCTTGCGGATTCTGGGGGTGGAGATCCCACCCTGAGTTTCCTTTTTTGCTGAAGATAGAATATAAAATTCTTCCTCTTCAGATCCGAATGACCAAACCGACTGAAGGTACGGTCGTTGGAACCTTTTCAGCTGCAGATAGAATATAAAATTCTTCCTCTGCAGCATCAGGAGATAGAATATAAAATTCTTCCTCTCCCCTTTTCCCCTACCTTTGCTTTCAGAAAAGACAGGGATTAAGTCAACGTTTAACAAGCGTTGCCAGGTAGTCTTTCCCGTGAGAAAGACGAAGTCTATGTATTCAAAAGCATAGCACCATTTTCCCCTGTCTTTGCTTTTAGAAAAGACAGAGATGAAGTCAACGCTTAACACGCGTTGCCGGGTAGTCTATTCCCGTGAGAAAGACGAAGCCTACGTATTCAAAATCGTAGCACTTTCCCCTGTCTTTGCTTTTAGAAAAGACAGAGATGAAGTCAGCGCCTAACACGCGTTGCCGGGTAATCTATTCCCGTGAGAAAGACGAAGCCTACGTATTCAAAATCGTAGCACTTTCCCCTGTCTTTGCTTTTAGAAAAGACAGAGATGAAGTCAGCGCCTAACACGCGTTGCCGGGTAGTCTTTCCCGTGAGAAAGACGAAGTCTATGTATTCAAAGTCATAGCATAAAGTCTCGGAGGGTTCGCTCTCTTAGCACAACGTTACATGCGGAACGGATTTAGATAATTCGCATGCTAGCCCGATTCAAACGGTAATCGGTAAAGGCATATCAAACCCGTTGATGGCTGGGGGTTTGCCAAAAATCCCGAAGACTACACCAATTAAAGAGGATACTGCGGCATATCAGGCCCATTGAGGGCTGGGGGTGTACCAAAAATTCTGTAAAGAAACATCAGGAAAGAAGCAAAAGCAATTCTCCTAACACATCGGCTTACCAAACCTGTTGAGGGTTATGGGTCGGCCAACAGAAATCCTACAAGTAGCGTGACCATCAGGTTCACAATCAACAGAGGAACATAACCAGATCAAACCAAATGGAAATACAAGAAAATGTCTCAAATTAGATCTGACAAACTGAAGGAGGCAAGCTTAGCCTTAGCAGCGGCAATCTTCTCGGCGTGTTCCGCTCGAACCCTCTCCCCTTCTTCCTTCTGAAGCTTGTCGTAAGCAAGAGCGGCGGCAGCATCGGCTGCTACGCCTTCTTGGCGCAATGTGCGAAGAACCTCCAACTCTCTTTGATAAGCATTCTGAACTCTGGTTCTCTCAAGCTCAAAATCCCTCAGAGTCCTCTCCCCTTGGACAGTCCTGGTCCCCGTACTATCAGCCATGGCGTTGTAAGCATCCATCTTACTCTGCAGACGAAGCTGGCGTTCATACAAGTTCGCAACAATCACTTCCTGCTCTGAGATGCGTCGCGCTCGGATCTTGCGCTCATGTGTCCTCTGAACCTGAGCCTCAACCACAAGCGGGGTGTCCTCATCATAGGAGTCGAGGTTTACCAACTCTTCCAAATGAGATATGAGTTCCTCTACGCAAATCAGCATCGCCTCACATTGCCCTGCTAGATGGGGGCCACCCACACGCCGGATGTCCTCAAGACTGTCTTCTATAAAAAGGGGCAAATCACAGGGTCTCCCCCGTCCAGAACTGATGGCATCGACCGTCTGTTGGACAACCCGCTCTACCTTCTGGAGGATGCCCCGTAATGATTCAGAGACCGAGAAGACAGATTCTTGGGCAGACACAATTGCAGCAGCAGGATCCTCTTCCCCTTCATCATCGGATATTAGGATGACTTCGCGGCTACGACCGGTAGTCGCATGAGAAGGAAGGCTACCACCGGAAAATGCGACTGCAACAAAGCATAAGGATGGGGTCAGAAAATTCATATCATAAAGGCAAGATAAGATTACTTGCGGGATAACCGGAGTGACGATTTCGAGTGTCCTACACCGAGAGGACGGTACGTATCATCACGTAAATACCGTGATAACACATGCCGACCTGTAAGGTGTAAGATAACACGAGATCGCCCCAATATACCCAAAGACTTGAATTGGCTAAGCAAAACAAGTCTGAAACCTTAACTCCCGCGGGAGGGGTATCGGTTCTTCCGGCATGACTCGCGAGAAGTCAATCCGGGGTACAGAAAGTATAAATTCTTACCCCCGAGGAAAGAGGCCACTGAGGACGATATCTTAGGAGCCTCCTCCTCGCTATGACAGGGACGGGAACGGCTCCCGGAGGGTCGAGATTGAATCGGAGACATCGCAAACCTGCAGTGAAGAGCCGTGCATCAGGTACAATATACATACACGAAATTTGAAAAAGGGAAATTAAACACTTGGACTTGAAATCCTATAAACCAATAGGATTTTATAGTTCATGTCTAATTAACCTACAAATTTCGTGCCCGCGGAACGATAACTGTTTCCCCGGCGAATTTTGGTGAAATACCCAAAATACCCCCCCGTGTTCAAGGCCCAAGTCCAGGTCAAGGACACGCGTGAGCCGGGTTGTGATCATCACATTCGATTAGTTAACATCCCGGTACCCCGCAATTCTGGTTAAATTTTGCAAACAAGCCCTTTTGCAAAATTTGGCCAATTTTACATAAAAGCCCCTCCACAAAATTTTGGTTTAACCTCCACATCCCTTTACCAAAAGTTTGACCAGGAGTTTGGGGTCAACCCTCCTTGGATTTCAGTCCCAAATTCGTGGCCCTTTTGCAAATAAGCCCCCAAAAATTTTAAAAGGGGCTGTTTTGCAAATAAACCCCTCAAACAACCATTTCATTCTCTTGTACAAAGCACCCCACATTTTTTAAACATGAACCCAAGCCTCCCAAATCTCAGTTCATGTTTGCATGAAAGCCTCCACAAAATTTCAGTCCTATTTTGGCCATTACCCCTTTTACACAAAAAAAAAAACCCCCGAAGTTTTGAGCATGCTATCTACTAAGCATAAAGATCTTATCTTTATCAAAAATAAGAAGATTGGAAAGGGAACTTACCAAAATCAAAGAGGTGTTCTTTGAGTTTGAAGCTTGGAGAAAGAAGCCTTAGCTTTGAGAGGAGATAATTCGGCCAAATGAGTACCCACAAAACCGAAATTTGCTTGAGGATGTAATGGGTTCTCTTGGAGGAAGAAGAGAGGGGGAGGATTCGGTTTTTAAAACCGAAATGAGAGGGGGATTTCGGTTTTTGGGGGGAAAGTTGCTCTCTCTTGAATTTCAAATTTGAAAAGGGGGGGACCATGAGGAACAAGACAAACAAACAAAAAGACAAATGAAAGAAAGGGAGAGACCATGTACAAGTGTACAACAAGACAAAACACAAAAGGGGGGAGGGGGACCACGGCTTGGCCAAAGACACCCAGGGGTGTTTTGCCCGGGTTTTGGCTCCCCGCGCGACGTTTTCAACCCCCGAACGATTCTTTTGATCTCCCGATTGTTTTGTGAACACCGATTCTTCGCCGACGGTTGAAGGACAACACAAGATAACCCAAGCGGTTCTGAAACCCTAAGGTGGACGCCGGTCAACGCGTA
>BQKN01060813.1:0-16173 GCA_022839385.1 Asparagus kiusianus | reverse complement strand
TTTTAGTTCTATTTCAGTATTTTAAAACCCCAGTAGCCACTAAACGTCCCCACAAAACCTATTTTGATTTTTGAGGAAGATTCAAAGGTTTTGGAGCGGGATTTCGGTTTGTTTTTTGCTTTTGGCTCAAATCTACGTTGGCATTACATCTTGTACGTTTTTTTAACATGTTTCAGGAGAGTTTCATCTCTTCTAATCCCTCTTCTAGTTTTTAAAATATTTTTGAAGAGTTTTTAATGAGTTTTATAGAGCCTAATCAATTAATTTGTGCATAAAAATCTGATCTTTTGTATTATATGTATAAAGACTAGGTCTTTTCATGTTAAAGAGATTAAGCATGAATTTTACTGAAGTATTTTAAGATCTAAAAATGATTTAAAATATTGTTTATTTGAATTTAGATGTCTTATTCTTCGTTTTAAAGTTTTGTGCATGATTGAAGGTTTAAATATGATTTCTTATGCAAATAATCATGCTTGTTATGTTCTGCAGAAAAACTGCTGCATATATATACTGTTTAACTAGAAATTTAAAATAAAAAATGAAATCCAAATTGAACCAAACTAATGCCAATTGAAATATATGTGAATCTAAATTTCAAAACAGAAAACCATTCCTAAAGATAGTTTTCCTAAAGAAAGATATGCACGATTTACTGATGATACGTTCTGCAGAAAAATTGATGCACATATATAATGTTTAACTAAAAATTAGAGAAATCATATGAACTCTAAACTGAACCAAACCAGTGCCAAATGATACTTATGTGAATCTAGTTTCCAAAACTAAAAACTATTCTTAAAAAGAGTTTGTCTAGAGAAAGATATGCTCAATTTAGTAATGATATATTATGTAGAAAACTGCAATCGTGCTAGTTTAAAATAATTGATATATAACGTGAAAGTCCCTTGAGTTTCGCTCTTGTTCATTATTTTCGAGTGAGTTTCTCGATCTTGTACTGTTATATTATAATAATTATAAGAGTTGTTTAATACCTAGGATGATGGTAAACACCAGATATGGACACGCACACCGAGTTATGTGCACGTACACTCAGTTCAAGTGATTATTTATTTGATGTACAATGTTGGGGTAGTTGATACATGTGGGTTAGTTAACATATGAAAAAGATTTATTTCATGTATCAGTAATAAGGAGATAAAACCTATTTTCGCAAGACGATTGAGTAAGAGTATTACAAAAGTATCCTCATTTCATGTATCTAGAATAGAGAGATAAAACCTATTTCCGCAGGACGATTAAGTAAGATTATTATAAAAGTATCATTATTTTATGTGTCCAGAATAGGGAGATAAAACATATTGTCGCAGAGTGATTGAGGAAGATTATTACAAAAGTATCGCTATTGCATAAGGAGATGCACAGATGTAAGTATTATCAGTTGTAGTTTGACTTTCATATTGGATTCCCGTGAGTAGGGTACTTTCTTTAAGATCGTGGCTTACATGATATGGTTTATGGCTAACTTTTATTTTGGATGAGATTCCCCTTCCATTAGAGCTATCTACTCGAGTGTAGTTTTGAGACGAGATATTTATTCTACATATTTGAGGTTTGGAATGTTTTTTTTTTGTTTGCTGTTTTTCATTCATAGAGTTTGGAGTTGGTATTTAGGGAGTCACAATTTGAGACATGGTATATACACGAGGGTTTCCTTGTTTGGATTATTTCACTCAACGTACTAATTCTCGTGTTGTGGATTTCTAAATACTAATATCCAGTTAGAGTTATATTAATGATTTCATACTTATATGTACTGACTCTATTTTTCTTACATACTCCTACCCCTTCCCCTTGGGAGTGGTGGAGATGATCTCGCTAGCGCTTAGACGCTCATTGTTTCCCTCCATTTCAGACAGTGAGTCTGGCGCACGGAGAGTCACAGGTTGATGGGATTACATCTTAGATTTCATCTAGATATTATTATATTTGTACTTGTTTCAGAACTCCACATTTAGTTGTTTATTTTTCAGACTCTAGACTTGTATTTTGTAGAGGCGGAATGCCTTATTGAGATTTTTTTGACTCATTGTACTTGAGGTTTATTTCAGAGTCAGAGATATTTCTCTTCTATTTTAGTTGGGCTCACTGATGATTACTCTCCTATTATTTCTGTGTACACCGGGTTCATTCTATCTTTATTATTTTTCCTGTCGGTACTTTCACCTATTTGTTATTTCCACTAGAGAGATAGGGACTGTGATGGTGAAACATGTCGTAGCATGGTGTTTGGTGTTTGGCAGGTTTGACAATCCGGGTTTCACCTTGGACTGCAGCCTTGTGTGAACCCTGGGGTGTCACAATTGGTATCAGAGCTCTAGGTTCCAATATCCGTAGGATCATTCCAGTGTCATATTGTGGAGTTAGGATAGAGTTTCCTAGGAACCTTGTATACAGTCCGCTAGGAATTCCTAGTATGAGTGAGGACGTATTATATATGTACGTGAAAAATTACAAATTTTTTTTATGATGAACTATTTGCTTTGAATAATAAGACATGCTATGAGTAATATGTGATACGATTTACTTATTGGTATACATTATATCTTTTCTTGCTTGAGATTCTATTTACTATGTAATAAACCCTACTTCTATATTATAGATGTTAGGAAGAGGTCGTAGACGCCAAGGTACTCATGCTCAGGGGGCTGAGTATGTCGATAGAGAGCCCGAGCCGTAGCAGGCTCTACAGTACTTAGTAGATCTCATAGCACCATTAACTACTCGACTAGCAGCTATTAAGGAGTAGTTAGCAAATCAGGTTCGATAGAGAACACCCATTCAGGAGGAGATGCCAGAGGGGACACCGGTAGTCACACCACCACCTTCAGTTGATGATGGAGTGGCTGAGTAGGAGGCTTGGCTTCATTTGGTAGAGAGGTACCAGAAGTTGAAGTCTTTAGAGTTTTATGGTTCGACAGATTCTATTGCTGCACACAAATGGAAGGAAGATGTAAGTAATATTTTGGACATGCTTAATGTGAATACAGTACAGAAGCAAAGGCTAGCAGCTTTCAGCCTCAAAGATGATGTAAGAGGATGGTATCAGCTTCGTTTCACTCCAGAGCAGAGATTGATAACCTCATGGGAGACTTTTGTGTATTTCTTTGATGAGCAGTATGTTTCGGCTGCAATGAAAGCCGGGAAGGAGTTAGAGCTGGCTCGGTTGGAGTAGGAAGATATGTCGGTGACGGATTTTGAGAGTAAGTTCATGTCACTACTTAGATTCACTGGCATGTGGCACACCGAGGAGAGGTAGGCTCAAATGTTCATGATAGGACTTCACCCAGGTTTATGCCGATACCTAGTGTCTCGGAGGTTCCGTTCAAAGCGGGAGATGGCAGATGCTGCCATGGCTCAGGAGACATTCACAGCTATATTTATTAAGGGCAAAGATGGTAATGCTAAGTCGGGACAGTCCGGGGATAAAGGTAATGATAAGAGACCTTTTACAGGCTCAGGAGGACTCCAGCATCAGGGTAAGGCTCCACATCAGCAGGGTTCCCATAAGAAGGGCCGTCAGCAGGATCAGAGGGCGTAGCAGTAGCTATTTGGGTCAAAAGTTGTTGTTTTCATAGCTTCGAATCTATTACAACTCCAGTCAATAAACTCAAATGAATAAAAAATTTGATCTTTTTATAATATCTCCTTTTACAATGAAAATAGAAATTACAACTTTATCAAACAACACACAATAAATATTTATCGCCTGTTGTTTGCGTGGGATCTTTGCCGGTGCCACGGTTTATCTGTGGACCACCTACGGATCGGATCCGGTTGTTAGAAAATTAACAGAGCTCATACTTCACCAAGGATGTATTCGCTTGAAGCTCTAAAATCGACCAAGCAAAATCAGTAGCTCTTCTCGAGATTAAGACCAAGCCTAATCTCGAGGAATGGACGGACGTGGCTTTAGATCTCTCGAACTCTCCCTCTTTATGTTGAAGAACTTCGCCGAGATTAGTTAGCCTCCTTTGAAATTCGTGCTCACTTGCTCTCCAACTCAACAGCACCTCCTTGTCTTGATAAAATTCTTCCACCGTGAAATGAGCCCCTAGGCCTGTATTTATAGGCTTTGGTTAGGGGGTTTTCGGATAAGAATGTATGATTTAACCTTATTTTTAGTCAATAACAGCATAACCACGTTTGTAGATGATATCTAGGCAGTTAGGAACCTCTGGAACAGAAGAAATCGATCGAAACAACCTAAAAATGCATTTTAGAGGTTACAGGTAGTTCTGGGTGCGAGACGGATCGATGTGACCCGCATGGGCGTCGGTCGGCTCTTGCTGACCTGCCACCGCGCGGATCGGATGGCACCGACCCACCGTCGCAGGGGTCGGATGGCACCGACCCGCTATCACGCGGGTCAGTTTGGTACTTGGGCGTTCTTTCATCTTTTTTTTTGGCGTTTTGTGTCTTTGGTCGTCTCGTTGACTTATCTTTGCTAACTTGCTTCATGCGCTCGTTAGCTTCTTTGCGGCACTTGGACTGACCGACATGCATGTTAGGCATTTAGATCTGACCGACAATCACGTCAGGCACTTTGGATCTGACCGACGCGCGCGAGCTAACTAACGAGTGTGCCTAGTCACTTATGGCTGACTGACATGCACGAGCTGACTGACACGCGCGGGCTGACCGACGTGTGCGTGTTGACTGATGTGCGCGCGTTGACTGACATGTGCGTGTTGACTAACGTGTGCGCATTGATTGATGTGCGCGAGCTGACTGACATGCGCGCGTTGGCTGATGTGCGCGAACTGACTGACGTGCGTGAGTTGACTGACGCACATGCATTGACTGACGTGTGTGGTGGCTGATCAGATAATTCTCTTAGACTCGGATAACGACGTTCATCATCATCTCTTCTTCTCGAGCTATGTGCGGACACCTATAGGTATTTTCAGACGCATACAGATACCCCCTCCAAAGTATTTTAGACTCATTCTTTTATAGAAGATTCTAGAATACTTTGAATAAGATAGGCTCTTTCCTCAATCTCGTAGAGGGACTTGTAAACTGCTTCAATTATTGACTTCTTCAGCCTTCAGTCTATTCAGTGTTTTGTCAAATAGATGAAGTTCTTCCGGCGTTGCATTTATCGTCTGACTATTTTTGAAATCTTGAACTGAAGTTGATGTGTAAATTTAGCTCGCGTCATTGAGCTGACTTTGAACTGATCATCTTCGTTAGAAATTCATATTTGAATGTGATTGAACTCCCTGGAATCATCCTTTATTTTGGCAAAATTGCTGATGCATTGACCGACATCAACCTTTGTGTTGACCGGTATTAACACAGTTTATACTCCTACGTTTGCTGGAGTTTATACAGTTTAAGATCTTAAGTTATTAGAGAACGGTGGTCCCAAATGTTGAGGCTGCAGGACTAACTATTAAAGCTGATTCATCTGCATGTATGGCTCTTATTCTGAAGTTGTTGAATGCTCAAGTCACGAGACCAACTAATAGGACTGGTGCGTCAATGACTCTCACATTTATAGAATTTTTGGTAAATTCTCAGTCATCAACGGGTTTGGTTAGCCTTTACCGACTACCGTTTGAGTCGGGCTAGCATGTAGATTGTTTAAATCCATTCTGCATGTAATATTATGCTAAAAGAGTTAACTCTTTTAGTGCTACAATATTGAATACGTAGACTTCGTCTTTCTCCTGTGAAAAGACTAAACAGCTACGTGTATCAGATGTAGACTTGGGATTTTTGGCAAATCCTCAGCCTTCAACGGATTTTACGTGCCCTTACTGATTACCGTTTGAATCGGGCTTGCATGTGAATTGTTTAAGTCCGTTCCGCATGTGACGTTGTGCTAAGAGAGTCAACTCTCTTAGTGCTACGATATTGAATACATAGACGTTGTCTTTCTCACGGGAATAGACTATCAAGCAACCCATGTTAGGCGCTGACTTATCCCTACTTAGGCTTAGGGATAAAAGTCCCAGACTTAGATTCTGGTGATTTTTTCAATCGGTGAAAGACTAAACCAGCAATGCGTGTTAGGCGTTGACTTATTCCTACTTAGGATTCGGAATAAAATTCCCCGTACGTGTGAGGCGTGGATTTTAGCGTTATTAATAACGGCCTGCCACAATGTCGAATATGTGGGCTTTTGTTCTTTTTACGATCAAGAACTAAACGGCAACGCGTGTTAGGCGCTGACTTATCCCTACTTAGGCTTCAGGATAAAACTCCGTATACATGTGAAGCATGGATTTTGGAGTTGAAAGATGGTGTCTTCTCTTGGGGCAAAGACGAATCCGATGCTGGAGAGGAAGAATTTTATATTCTATCTCCAGGTCTTCTATTGGGGTAAGGACAAACCCAATGCGGGAGAGGAAGAATTTTATATTCTATCTCCCAAAGCTGAAGAGGAAGAATTTTATATTCTATCTCCAGTTGCAAAGAAAACTCAAAGTGGGTTCTTCACTTCAAGAATCCGGGAAGGTGAAACTAATAGTGGGATCTCCACTCCGAGAATCGAAAAGATTCAGATAATCCTAATTGTCAAAAGATTTGATTACCGAACTAAAGATGGGTTTCTCATTTATCGAGAGTGAATTATGGTTTTGGCCCTAACTATAGAAAGGTTTGACCAAGTGGGAGTTCGAGGCGACATTAATAGTAGGAAGGTTTGATCGCTCGATACGGAAGTGAACTTCTCGTTCATGGAAGGAATTGAGAGGGGTTTTGGCTTTGGCCCTAACTGTAGGAAGGTTTGACCGAGTGGGAGGTTTGAGACGATCTTAACTGTAGGAAGGTTTGACCGAGTGGGAGGCTTGAGACGATCTTAACTTTAGGAAGGTTTGATCGCTCGAGGGATTTTGGTTGTGGCCCTAACTGTAGGAAGGTTTGACCACTCGATTCGTGGATCGCTCGTTCATTGGAGGAATCAAGAGGGGATTTTGGTTGTGATCCTAACTATAGGAAGGTTTGACCAAATGAACAGTGAGAGTGGGAGTACAAATTACAGTGGGAGTGTTAATTCGTACATATCACTCAAAGAGGGTTCCTGGTGTTAAGTAACGAATACTTAACACGAAAGGGTTTGACAATCGTCAACGATCAGGATATTAAAATTCTGAGTACTATGTCCGGACTCTAACAATGGGAGTGTCGAGTGCACAGACGTAGTGGGAGTTTGAGTGAGAGTTTCTTATTAATCACCATCTTGTAGTGACCGGGTTATCCCTAAGAATACACTATATAGAATTCTTTCGGGAACTTCCCGTTACATGAATCATCCACCCCCAGCTTCCTTTGTGAAATCGGGTCTAACATTGTACTTAGTTGGATGTTTGGGTTATCCTTAAGAATACCATGCATGGTACTCTCCAGGAAGTTCTGGTGAAAGAAAGGAAACAGATTAGACTCATATACCTGTTGGAGTATGCAGGGATCAGTTTAACCTAATGCATCTGTTGGAGGAGCAAGAAGCAGTTTATACTTGTATACTCTTCGGAGTGTTCATTCGGCTTAATTTAGCGTTATGATAACAGTTTCAACCAAGGTTTGGATGCTATTCTTAAGAGCGAAGCAAGCCTTGGTGGAATAAAGGAACCTCCTGTGATACGCACAGTACTTCAGATCCAAAATATTGTCAGCTTCCTCCTGATTTGCGATAGGTGGTAGCTTGATCTTGTTATTCTCAAGGAGGGATTCGAAAATGGCCGAAACGTCTTCGTCCTTGAAGGAGTACTCTTTTTGGAGTCTCGGATCCGAAGTCTTTGGTAGTCTCCGGGATTGCTATTGTGACGTCTGATTAGCATCAATAACAGCTGCAGGGGCCTTCCCTTTACCGCGGGAGGCGAGGTTTGATCTCGGAGGGTTAGCCGTCGGTTGGCTTCTCTCAGATTGTTTTCTTCTGAGGAAGCGTTCGGCCCGCTCTCTGTGCATCTTCAACTCTTTCCATGTGTTAGACGGTGCTACTCCCATAACTTCCAACACGTCCAAAGAGAGGTTGTTGTGACAGGTTTGGAGGATGAAGTCCTCTGTGATCGGATCTCGGCAGTTCATCGTCTTATTCTGAAAGCGCTTGACGAAGTCGTCGACCATCTCATCATCTTCTTGTTTCTCATCGAAGAGTGTCCTGATTGATACCTCGGTGTCATCATCAAAGAAGTGAGCGGGAACAGGCTCTCCAGGTCTT
The DNA here is from genome assembly GCA_022839385.1 of Asparagus kiusianus. Lineage (NCBI taxonomy): Eukaryota > Viridiplantae > Streptophyta > Magnoliopsida > Asparagales > Asparagaceae > Asparagus > Asparagus kiusianus. Next base: position 7,985 of record BQKN01060813.1, on the reverse strand, counting down.
CCCAGCTCTTAATGCTTCCAGGCTTGAGATGGCGGTACTAATCGAAGGCGGGCCCGCGAAGGGTGCTAACGAATGATCGGACCATCAATGCTTCATTACCAGAGATCATGCCCAAGTGAGACTTGAAGTAGATCAGATGCTGAGTGGGCAAACCCTTCTCGTCAAACGGCGTGAAGTTGATCAGGTTGAACTTTACTGGGTATGCTATTGATTCCTATTCTCTTAGGTAAGGACACTGAATGCCGATCCTTCACTCGGCATTGTCATCTTCAGCAGGGCCACCCCCAGCGTCCTGGTCAACGGGATGGTAATCAGCATTGAGATATTCATCCACATCTGAATCGTTATCTGCTTGGTTAGTAATATTGTGACGGCTGGATTCACCAAGTTAATTGGACAGAGCCCGAATCTGTTGGTCATGCTTCTCCTCCATCTGCATCATGGCTATTTCCAATTCGATCTTGAATGTCTCTTTCTGCTTGGTTAGAGCATCCTCGAGAATTTTGGCCATTTGCTCAGTGTTGATCATGAATGCCTCATGAGATTGCCATGGACTGGATGCTGTATTATCAGAAGCGACTGCAGAGTTGGCATCTGACACCTTATCATCCGAGGATAGGCCTCTATTCAATCTCTGATAACCCCTTTGCTTAATGGTTCTCGATCACAACTGGGTTAGACGATGCGATATGAGGGGGTCATAACTAAAAGGTCGAGTTGATTTTCCCTTATCAGCCATGTGTTAGACCCTAGAGGGGGGTGATTAGGGTCTTATGCTAATCTAATCTGATTTTATGCCAATTAAAACTAATTAACAAATTATTCTTGCAAGAGAGATATACAATATGTTACACGCAAGAATAAGCAATATGAACAAAGGTAAATATCCTAGTAATGAGATATACTATGAGATATTTGTAAAGATATATAATTAACACAAGGGTAAACAATCTAAATTAGATAGTATACAATATAATCAACAAGCAATATACAAAGGCGATATAAGATATGAACATAAAAATAAGTGCGCCAATGCAATCACAAACAAACGATATGATTACGGAGTTCGGTCCCCACGACCTACGTCTCCGCTCCTAACATCGAGGAGATCTCCACTATCACAACCGGGTTTTCTACGTTTACCCGAATAATATTTACACCACACAATACGGTTTTCTAGTTTACCGAAAACTTTACAACTAACACACTCTTGTAATCCCACTCTACACCCTCTCAAGTGTTGAACTAGACGTGTCTCCCTCAAGTGCTCGGATACAACCTCTCCCTAGGTTCGTCAACCGACGCCACTCCTCTTGGGATGATCTCCGACTCTCACCACACACTTCTCTCGGTGTACAAATGTATTACAAAGTGAATCTCACAATAAGCATAATACAATAAATATTGTTCTCTAATATGGATGAGAACACAATAAAAGCTCACACTCAATTGTTACAGCTCTCACCAACCCAAATATACTATGTATAAAAATACAATAAGCTCAAGTGGGTGTGTGTAAACAATGAGTGAAATAAAATCTAAACTCAATATAAAAACTAGCTTTAAAGAATGATAATCAAACAAATATGCAAATGTAAAGCTTGATAAGAGTTTAGAAATGCTTCTCTGAAAAACAAGATGGAGAGATGGATTAAGATGAAGCTCAATCAATGTAGATGATCTCCTCCACTTGTGTAAAACTATTTCCCAAACAAAAATTCTTTTAAAAAAACACTAAACAAACTTAAACCCGTGTTAAACTCTTGTTTAAAAACTTCTTGGATTGCTACTGAAAATTGAGGTATAAAGGTGTATTTATATGAAACCTCAAAGCCAAGAGAAAGCTAAGAAAAGACCAAAAAACCAGCTCAAAAGCGGCTCTGGAAACTAGTCATTGGACTATGAAAAGACAGTGCGGTGGTCGACCGTGGAAATCTTGCGGTCGACCGCGAGCAGCAAAATGGCAAAACTGGGCGCTGGAAAAACCGACAGTCGACCGTGACGATCGACCACGAAAGTCTCTGGACTGCATACGATCAACCGCCACGGTCGACCGTGAGCCATCAAAACACATATTGAGTCTCTGGACTCAAGGCGGTCGATCGCAAACTGATATATGATACAGGTTTGAAAAACTATTTTTTTGATTTTGAAACCATGTTTAAAAATATCAAAAAAATCAAAAAAATATAAAACTTTGGGAAATAATTGTAGACATGATAATAAACATGCTACAAAAACTGGTTTTCGAAAAGGACCTCCCAAATAAAAAATATCATTATTTTACAAAATAGTCCAAACATAAAAATGTGAACATATGAGTTTTGACATTTTAGGTTAACCATGTTTTGAAACAATACAAAATGATTTTATAGACTTGAAGAATGATGTAAACTATTGTTATGAAGTCTATAAACAATGAATATAGTATATTATCAAAATACACATATAATGCACTAAAACATGATTTCATAGAATTAAATAAAATTGATATTGATGAAATCATATATATGCATGTAAGTATGAAACAAGAAATATATTTTCAATTGTATTTTATTGTTTTATAGTAAAACTTGAAGACTATCAAACCAAAATATATATGTATATATATAACTATATATATGTAAAACCAAATACGTGTATGTGTGTATATGACTGAGTTTAGAGTACCAACACACATAATATAAAAACCTAAACTAAATATACCCAAGCTTGATAGATCTTCGATGTAGCTCAACTTGGTACACTTGCGGATGAAGCTAGAACTTCGATCTTTAATTTGAATTGCAAGGCTTCATTCTACTATTCTGCCAACCCCCATTTGATATGATCATTGATGCTCGATTCCATCCATCCTCCAACTCGTTGTTTGTCTAGAATAAATACGAAAACACAAACATAAGTCAAACAATATTAGAAGTAAATTGTTTGTTAAACATTATCAAAACAAGAAGGCCAACAATCTCCCCCTTTTTGATGATGACAAATAATTTACAAAAAGAATATATGCATGAAAGGAAATAAATATACAAAGTATAATATATCATGCATATAAACTAGAAAGAATATACTCATAATATTTCTCCCCCTTTGACAACATCAAAAAGGGAAAAACAAAAGAATGAAGAGAGCGAAAGCTCCCCCTATCAATATGCATGGGTGAGTATAAAAACAATAATAGAAAAGGGAAGACTCCCCCTATCAAAATGCCTTAATGAATATATGCAATGAATGCTAAGGCATACATATGTGAGCAAGCAAGAAACATGCTAAACACACCTCACATACAAAAAGACAATGAGAACACATATAAATATGTCAATATGAAAATAGTGTCTCATTAACAAAAAAATATAAAAACCATATAAAAGAATAGATTTATGAAAACAAAAGAAAAGGAACATGAGAATCATGCAAATGTTTTCAAATGAAAACAAATCAACCAAAAGAAATCATAAATCAATGTTTAAATCCAAAAATGATGTTTGATCAATCAAGAGAATTTTCTTTGTGGGATTTGATCAAACCACATATGTAATACATTATAAGGCACGAATAGATGATCCATAAGCACTAACACATAAATATCATCATATAAGTAAAATATAATGAATTCAAAGCAATAATTCAAAAACAAAATCTTTGATAAAAGAGTTTCAAGAGAGGCAACAATATATCAAGCTCTTAAGATTGTTCCAACCCATATAATCATTCTAGCATCCGGTAAACATGATTTGGGAATAAACACCCAATAAACCCGAAGGGTTATATAAACACAAACCTCTCATCAAAATCAAAACTAATAATCATGAAAACAAAAGATTTGATAAAAGAAAAATTATTATCATAACCAAAAGATTTTAAAACATAATTTTCAAAACCAAGAAAAGGAAAAAGAAAAACACTAAAATACTTGGTTTAAAAATTAAATTTGTTTTGGTACCCAAGAATTCTTGGTACCAAAAAGTTTAGGGACATGACCCCTATCATTTAAGCTCAAAGCCCTAGGGTTATGAAACCTCATGGGCATATGTGGTGTACTAACACGGTCAAAGCAATATTTACTCAAATGACCCTTCTGATTGCAATTTGTACAATGAAAGAGATCCATTTGTTTTTTTGGACCATTAGCTCGTGCACGGAAAACATTTGCAAACATAGATGATCTTTTAGGATTATTTTGTAAATGTGAAACATTATCAAAATAAAAATTTCCTAAGTGGCCATATCTACCACAAACATCACATTTAAAAACATGTGGCCTACTAGAAACATTTGGCAAATAAGATTTTCTTTTTAAATCAAAATAATATTCGGCCAAATGACCAAAACGACCACAAAGATCATAATGATACACATGAGCATGCTTATGATGAACAATAGGTGCATGTGTGTGTACATGTGATGAAGAGACTTGATGAGATGCACAAGAAGCATTGACATTTTTATATTTGTGTGCATCATAGCAAAATTTAGCTAAATGGCCTTTACGACCACAAATGGAGCACTTGTAAACTTTGTTATACAAATGTGCTTAGTGTGTAGATGATTTATAAGTTATGGCACTAGATTTAGTACACTTGTCCATAAGTTTCTTATGATTATCAATGCATGTATTAAAAGTTGAATCTAAGCATGATACGCGGTTTTTCACAAGATTCAATTTATTATTTATCACAACATCATTGATAATAAAAGTAGAGCATGTATGGTTATTCTTAAAAGAATCAAATTCATTTCTAATGTATTCTACTTCTAGCATGGCATCTTTATTAGCATGAGTTAAGCTAGAATTGGATGAAGTCAATTTTTTATTTTCCAATTTTAACATATCATTAATTTCTTTAAGAGCAACATTTTCTTAAGAAATGATATCAAAATTGGAAGCTAGCTTCTCATGATCGGATTTTAAATTAACATGCTTGCTTTTGAGATCAATAAAATTATTTTGTAATTTAGTGTAGGCATGCGATAATTTCTCATATGCACAAGCGAGTTCATCAATAAATAAATCATTATCGGAATCGGAATCGCTTACTACACAAGAATTATCCTCTTGTGGTCGTGTGCATGATACTCCACATGAAATTGAAGAAGAATCCTTCAAAGCTTGTCGGATTGCCTCCAAGTCCCCTTGATGTGCTTCAATAAATTTTTAAAGTTTGTAAGCACTATCAAAATGAACAAATTTGTTAGAAAAGGATGAGTCAAAAGCATTAAGCAAAAATTCTAACAAAAGCTTGTTCATTGAAAATATGTTCTTATCATGATTGCTCCACTTGGATTTCTCCAATGTGGGCACAATATAAGCACAATCAATAACTTCCCATAAGTTGATATTTCTAGATTCAACAAATATTTTAAATTTTGAGCACCATTGAGCATAAGGGAAATTTCTAAATTTTGGAGCAATATTTGGATCATAGCCTAAACGAAATACATTCATATTTATGATATATATGTGAATATATGCAAGCAAGACAAATGCAATCATAACTAGATTACCATAAATAAGATAACTTGGATCTTTAACTCAAGGTGATTAGACCTTAAATCAAAGAGCACCAAGCTCTGATACCAATTGTTAGACCCTAGAGGGGGGTGATTAGGGTCTTATGCTAATCTAATCTGATTTTATGCTAATTAAAACTAATTAACAAATTATTCTTGCAAGAGAGATATACAATATGTTACAAGTAAGAATAAGCAATATGAACAAAGGTAAATATCCTAGCAATGAGATATACTATGAGATATATGCAAGGATATATAATTAACACAAGGGTAAACAATCAAAACTAGATAGTGGGCAATATAATCAACAAGCAATATACAAAGGCGATATAAGATATGCACATAAAAATAAGTGCGCCAATGCAATCACAAACAAACGATATGATTATGGAGTTCGGTCTTCACGACCTACGTCTCCGCTCCTCACCTTGAGGAGATCTCCACTATCACAACCGGGTCTTCTACGTTACCCGAATAACGTTCACACCACACAATACGGTTTTCTAGTTTACCAAAAACTCTACAACTAACACACTCTTGTAATCCCACTCTACACCCTCTCAAGTGTTGAACTAGACGTGTCTCCCTTAAGTACTCGGATACAACCTCTCCCTAGGTTCGTCAACCGACGCCACTCCTCTTGGGACGATCCCCGACTCTCGCCACACACTTCTCTCTGTGTACAAGTGTATTACATAGTGAATCTCACAATAAGCACAATACAATAAATGATTGTTCTCTAATATGGATGAGAACACAATAAAAGCTCACACTCAATTATTACAACTCTCACCAACCCAAATATACTATGTATAAAAATATAATAAGCTCAAGTGGGTGTGTGTAAATAATGAGTGAAATAAAATCTAAACTCAATATAAAAACTAGCTTTAAAGAATGATAATCAAACAAATATGCAAATGTAAAGCTAGATAAGAGTTTAGAAATGCTTCTCTGAAAAATAAGATAGAGAGATGGATTAAGATAAAGCTCAATCAATGTAGATGATCTCCTCCACTTGTGTAAAACTATTTCCCAAACAAAAACTCTTTTAAACAAATATTAAACAAACTTAAACCCTTGTTAAACTCTTGTTTAAAAACTTCTTGGATTGCTACTAAAAACTAAGGTGTAAGGGGGTATTTATATGAAACCCCAAAGCCAAGAGAAAGCCAAAAAAAATACCAAAAAACCAGCTCAAAAACGACTCTTGAAACTTGCTGTTGGAACATGAAAAGACAGTACAGCGGTCGACCATAGAAATCTCGCGGTCGACCGCGAGCAGCAAAAAGGCAAAACTGGGCGCTGGAAAAACCGACGGTCGACCGTGATAGTCGACCGCGTAAGTCTCTGGACTGCATACGATCGACTGCCATGGTCGACCACGAGCCATCAAAACACATATTGAGTCTCTAGACTCAAGGCGGTCGACCGTGGCAGTCGACCGCAAACTGATATATGAAACATGTTTGAAAAACTGTTTTTCTGATTTTGAAACCATGTTTAAAAATATAAAAAAAAATCAGAAAAATATAAAACTTTAGGAAATGATTGTAGACATGATAATAAACATGCTACAAAAACTAGTTTTTAGAAAGAACCGCCCAAATAAAAATATCATCATTTTACAAAATAGTCCAAAACATGAAAATATGAACATATGAGTTTTGACATTTTAGCTTAACCATGTTTTGAAACAATACAAATGATTTTATAGACTTGAAGAATGATGTAAACTATTATTATGAAGTCTATAAACAATGAATATAGTATTTTATCAAAATACACATATAATGTACTAAAACATGATTTCATAGAATTACATAAAATTGATATTGATGAAATCATATATATGCATGTAAGTATAAAACAAGAAATGTATTTTCAATTGTATTCTATTGTTTTATAGTAAAACTTGAAGACTATCAAACCAAAACATATATGTATATATATAACTATATATATAAAAAACCAAATACGTGTATGTGTGTATATGATTGAGCTTAGAGTACCAACACACATAATATAAAAACCTAAACTAAATGTACCCAAGCTTGATAGATCTTCGATGTAGCTCAACTTAGTACACTTGTGGATGAAGCTAGAACTTGGATCTTTAATTTGAATTGCAATTCTTCATTCCACTATTCCGCCAACCTCCATTTGATATGATCGTTGATACTCGATTCCATCCATCCTCTAACTCGTTGTTTGCCTAGAATAAGTACGAAAACACAAACACTAGACAAACAATATTAGAAGTAAATTGTTTGTTAAACATCATCAAAACAAGAAGGCCAACACCATGTTAATCGTGACTACGGATCTTTTAGGTCTGATAGCTTCTAGCTGAAGTCGAGACATTAGTTAGACTATTTCCGAATTGACTCCTCTTCCTAGAGAAAAATCGCGGCTAGAACCACTTGAAACAATCGGAGATTTTCCCTTATTTACCATATTAATGGTGACTT
>BQKN01060812.1:125-12441 GCA_022839385.1 Asparagus kiusianus | reverse complement strand
ATTGACAATAACTCATGTCAAATAATGAAACTATCTTTGGATCGATTCATTATTCACATGTAAACCTTATAATTGTCACACGTTTATCACCGCAGATGTGTATACAGTCTAAATAAATATTAACCTTCCTTTGGGCCGATTAAATATTTACACGAAAGCATACACATAAACATCTCACATTCCTCATGAACAATCTACACAAGAGAGGTTACTTTGGCAACTTCTTGTTTCAATTAAACAATTAGAGTGAGAGACAACCTTAATACCTTAGTGTCATAATATTTAAATTAAATAACTGATTAGCTACCAAATTAGATTTAAATTAAAAAAATTTAATTTAAATCAACTGAATTTCTAAAAAACTTAATTGGGGTCTCATAGCTTAATTAGGACCCATAACTTAATAAATTAAGTATACCAAAGTGGACCCATAAAAAGCCGAGGCTTAACCATAGTGAACACGAAGTTCGCTTGACTTCGAACACAAGGTTCGACTGTATTGAGTACAAGACTCACTTAAGCACGAACGCGAGGTTCGTCTGAAAATGAATGCAGGGTTCAAATTGAGAACGAACGCGATGTTCGTTAAAAAATGAACACAGAACGAACGCGAGGTTCGTTTAAAATTTGAACGCGAGGTTCGATTTGAGAACGAACGCGAGGTTCGTTTAAAAATTGAACGCGAGGTTCGACTTAAATTGAGCGCGAGGCTCACTTGAGGACTGAGCGCGAGGCTCACCTGAGATGAGCGCGAGGCTCACCTGAGAACGAACGCGAGGTTCGTTTGAAGCTTTCAGCTTCGCCAAAATTTGAGGTAACCACCTCCTTAATGTTCACCACGTTTTCACGCACGAACCCTTAGGGTTTCAAACTGAAACCGTCGCCGCCATTGCTCCGGCACCCAAGAGGTCGAAACCCTAGGGTTTCCTGACGCCGCCGTTGCCGTCGGAGTCGAGAGCGAGGCCGCCAGCGAACCTTCGCCGACGAGGAGCACGGGATCAAAGATCAAACCCAAAAATTCTTTGATTTTTATTTTCAAAAAACAGATCCAGAATCGGAAAATTTTTTCTTGATCCATATCCAAAAATCAAAGGAAAAATCCAAAAATCGGAAAATTTTTTCTTGATCCATATCCGAACAAATACTTGACTGTTCACCCGAAAATTTTTTTGTCACTGTTCATCCGAACATTACTGTTCATCCGAGAACAGATCTCAATCCAAAAACAAAGATTTTAAGATCAAAAAACCCAATTTTAATCTTAATCTCTTAGAACAAATCAAGGAGGCTCTGATACCACTTGTTAGATCTTAAACTTGAGATCTAAATCATAAAGCCATGATTAATTCAAAGAGATTAACAAGAACTAAAAGAGAGCGGAAGCTTATACCTGAATCCATAGAAGAAATCTTGATTTGGGTTTTGATGATCTTCTAACCTTAGGGTTTTCTCTAGAACCGAATTTCTCTCTTAGATGGGGTGAAGAGAATTAGAGAGTGTAACCCTAGGTTAGGGACCATAACCCCTTATTTATAGGTGTTGTACTTTTGCAATTTGGCCCCTCAACAAATCACAATTACAACCTGGTATCTGCACATATAATCCATGATTTATTTAAATACCCATTAACCCAACTTAATTGATCATTTTAGTGGGTTATCCTTTTAGTGGGTTATCCTGAAAAGATAGCAATACATATGTGCAAACAAATAGATTTATTAGATTAAATCCAACAAAACATTCAAACATATGACCCAAGGTCAAAACAATCTGGAGTTGATTCGATTCCTAGGCCCGACATGAATTAATTAAAACATAAGATCTATATTTTTAAAAATAAACTTAATTATCTTATCTTGGGCTTTGACCTAGCTAAATAAAAGACTCGGTCAACCTCTGATGAACGTTTTTACATGACTGCTTTGGCCAATGACGAAGTTAGGAATTCATAATAGTAGTACCACGATAATTTTTCTCTCACATTCAAAATGTCAAGAATTTTTATGAGATACAAAAGATATATTTAACTATGAATTTTTATGAGATACAAAAGATATATTTAACTAAGTAAAATTACAACTGACCACCACGTCTTTGTATTTTCAAATCGTTGTATTGTAGTCTCATTGGAAACACCACAAAATGTAAGTTACTTAATTGTCATTTATCCCTTGGCTTCCGTTCGATTTTAGTGGACGGTTCTTCTCACCAACCTCAAGTGGCACCCACACCCATTTATTTGTCCATTTTTTTTCTTTTCTAAATGATGCTAACTTGCCAAAATTTAATGGGATTTTGAGTTTGGGACATTTTAGATTTGGCCCATCAAGAATAAATCACAAATTGGTCACTGCCCATTGCTTAAGTTTTTACTGGGTTTTTTCACCATTGGATCCATATACTTAGGAATTGTGTTGCTAGAGGGTACCGGCAAGGGACACCGCCCTCTTTGAGTTGCCTCCGCGCCCCCTTGATTTTGGTTCTATGTCAGTCCAGACCAAAACCAGCTGAAACTGCTATTCAATCACAACTAGTCAGCTGATTATTTTGTAGCATGAGATGAAATGTCTCACAACGGCAAACCATAAAACGTGGAGAATAACATAGGACACGGGGCTAAGCTGCACGTCAAATTCTTAACAACAGCACATTCTCCACTTTGGAGTGCCGAAGAGGGTATAGAGAAATGATAGGGCTTAGTTGGAAAGAAGTGTGAATTAGTTTTTAAATGAACTATGTGTTCACTGGGGCAAAGTAAGGGGCTGCTTGGTTGTAAGTTTTTACTATATAAAAGGATAGAAAGTGTAAAAAAATTGGGTCCCAATGTTAGCTTTTCTTCTTTTCAATTGTTTGTTTGTAGTTGTGAAAATAGTGTAAAGTGATTTACTACGCTGATGTGACATGAATTCACAAATCCCTTCAAAATGGTTTGATTTTGAAGGAAAGCTGACATATGTGTCAGAAGTGAAGGGGCTAGGCCAATGGAATCGTTTGAGCAGGGACCACACAATAACCACTTTTTACACTTTCCAAACAAGCAATTAAGGCCCCGTTTGGTTCCGGTTTTTGGATGGGTAAAAGAGGAGAAAACTGCCAAAAAGGTAACCTTTTTGGCAGCTTTCCCCCCTTTCACCCATCCAAAAAACCAATCCAAACAGCCCCTAAAGTTACATTTTGCAAACCAAACAAGCAATTTATGATTCCAATGGAATAAAAAATAAACAAAGAAAAATTACTTAGTGAAATTGATGAGGACAACAACTTTCCAAGTTGTGTCATAAATACACAACTTTACCAACAACAACAAAAAAGCCCCTAAGCAACTTTCTTCCAAGTATCAAGAGAATGCGTGTGCTTGCGTAAGAAAATTCTCGTTTCTTCCGAGCAACTTTCTCTCCTCCGAACTACACTACACCAAAGTAAAGCACTAACATTGTTAACATCCCATCTTTTTTGGTTTTGTCCCTTCAACTTATAAGTAGTTTCCAATGACGCCAAAAATCGATAAGATTGTCAGGGATCCCTTGAACATGAAATCTATAGCACGCATAATTCCAAAAAGAGATCGCAGATATCCACATTTAACAAACAAATGAGGATGCGTTCCGCTCTCCATCCCACACAGAATACAATTAGGATCGACTCGGATATTCTTCATAAGTAATCTTATAATTGGTTGGTGTTAATTAAGTTTCCCAGTTAAGGCCAACCATACCATAAATATTCTAACCTTCAAAGGGACTTCAATTGCCCACAAACCATCAGCTAAAAAAAAGATGCAAGGATCTTGCAGACGAAACTCCTCTTGATTCTGCAAGTCCGCGCTCTAAGACCCTTGCCTAATTAGGAAGCAGTACAAGCTCAAACTCTCTGAATGAGGTCAAGATATTTGAAAACCAACTCTCCAGTAGCTTGCCAAAATAAAGTTTTCTCACCATCACTAAGCACTACCCTTGTTTTCAAAAGGATAATATCAGCATGTTTAACGACAATCCTCCAAAGACTAGATACCTTTGTTGAATTATGGAGATGAAAATGCCAACATCTTTGTAATATTTCCTCGATATATACAAAGTTTTTACACAAAACAGTTGCATTATCCAACCACTTTAGATGAGCGAGAACGAAAATTAGTATGGCAATTTAAGATGTGGTGTTAATTATATATATATATATATATATTAGAAAAGGATTACAATCAAGATCCAAAGTTATATAAAGAAGCAACTCAACAATTAGCACAAGGGAACACACAGGATTCAGTACTTTACACACGAATAAAGCTTCGAAATATAATCAAACAATGAGACAGTTAAAAGCCTTCTTAATTAATCCTAATTACACAAATAGGAAATAAATGACACGACGTCAGCTCTCTAGCACAAACACAGGTATCTCTCTCTCTACCGTACGTCAGTCCTCTTCAGAAGCATGTTTCCAGGACGCAACAGCAGCACAAAGCAGCACAACTGCAACACAAAGGTTAATTATAGAAGAGCTTAAGATTAATATTTACCGCTAATTAAAGTTTTAACTTTTTACAAATAAAAATTTTCCCCCCCACTTACCATCCTTCCCAAAATCCCTTGTCGCCGCGACTCTTGGTCTCGATGGGGACTTTCTGCGGCTGCTCAGCCCCGTCCTTCGTCGGATATCCTACCGGCGGGGCTGCCACGTAAGCAGGAGGGTAGGAGTTGGGCGGTGTTGGGTAAGCTGCCGATACAAAAATCAAACATAACGTTAATCATTTATCTCAAGTTTTATGCGAATTGATTAATTACCGGCTATATATATCTAATAATAATAAGATCGCTACTCACCAGCGGAGGCTGCCTGTTCTTGTTGCTGATTGTAGGAACTCATTTTGCGCTGAAAATTTGAGTGGTGAAACTTAGAGAGAATTAATGAATACAGAGATAATTAATTGGTTGAAGTGTTGCTGATGTGGGCTATTTATATAGAAATGATGGAAAGAGTTTCCTTAATCCGGGAGACTTCAATTAATTTTTTTTATTATTACAAAGAACGCGTTGCTTTGTGAAACAAAGAGCTAGCTTGCGGGTCAAAGAAAACTTGGTAGCATCCAAGAAGTCGTAAGAGGTTACGAGAAGAGAGAGAGCAGGTGGGCTTTCAAACAAATTAGGGAACCCCGATTGATTGAGAGGAGCAGGTGGGTGGGTTTCTTTATGATTTCGCTTGGGACGTGGGACCAGGGCGAACGAAGTTTCCTTTGCTGATCATTAGAGTTGTTTTATGAAGCTAATTAGGAGCTAGCTTCGGAGTCTATGGATCATGATTAAGAGAATGATGTGGTAGTCCAATGGGATATCTACACGGCTCTGCTGGCGTATGCGTACACCTGCAAGCGCTGCTGAATCCTGTTTGTCAACGGATTCGGAAAAATGACACGTATGAGACATTTGGTGGCTAATTGAGTTAATTTGTGGGCAGTGCAAGCGTGCAACAAATTTAATAGGTGATTTTTCTCAATTTTTTTTTAAAAAAAAACTAACTTTGAAATGGGGGTGGAAGTATAAAATAAAATTTATCTTTAAGGTTCAACAAACGCCAGGGACCACCTTTAAATAGTGTTCCGCTCGTAATCAATTGTCTGGACTCATTTTCTTATTAAATTTTGATTTTAAATTTCTAAAATTCTCTCGAGAAATGCATCGAAAAATATGTTGATTTTGGTTACGTGCAAATTGAAATGATGTCTACGGACTAAGATCCATGGACTTTTCTTCTGATATTCTGTTGTTCAAATTTGCATGGAAGACGTCTTTAAAAGGCTACGAAATATAAATTACACGCAAGATTACCTATTTTATTAATTCATTTATGAGTATAGTACGGCACCGAAAAAGTGATGAACTTAAATAGAAAGTTAAGGTCGATACGACGATATCCAATCTTTAAACTTCTCGAGTTAGCCTAATCAATTTTTATTTAAAGCCCATTCTCTTTCCACTGGACTTTTATCATAACCCGTATACGGCCCTCCCATCAAAAATCAGCAAAATCGCAGCCCATGCGAGTTTCCAACAGTAAGAGTGTATAGGTTTTCGTTGCTTAGGATTCCCTGAGCCCAATATCAAAATAGCTCTTGTACCTGCGAATAAGCGGGGTTCCCAGATGAATCCTACGTTGGGCCTAAAGAAGGATACATCAGAAATAGATAGCCCAACTCTTAATAGATAGCCCAAATTTGGACTGCGTCGATAGCGGTGCCCACCAAAAGGTGCCCATCCATTAAACAGAGGAAACCTTGTCAGTATCCATTTCCATCGCCATAAAAAAAAAAAAAAGGCCACCAGTCAAGGGGTTGGGTTTGGTTTTATGTGGGGCAAATTGGACACTCTGACACCGTATTTTAATTTTGGGTTTTCTTTGCGATAGTAAAACCCAAATAAAAAATAAAGGGAAGAACAAAGTTGGGTTCTCTGTGTTGGGTTCTGCTCCTCGCTTTCTCTCACTACCTGTTGCCCCAAGTAATAATAGATTGAAAAGGAGATGAGATTCTTCTGGAAATGAATTTTATTGGGCAAGCTCAAAAGAGGTGGAGTAAACTCGTCTTTGATTTGATAATTCTTCGATTTATTAGTTTCGATGGGTATATATGATCATGTTCATTCTAAGCTCAGGGATCAAGATCAATCCTTATTTCGGCCTTACGTCTTACGCAAATTAATGCCTGCTTTATCAAAAAACTTTTGACGGGTTGATCCTTATTTATGTTTTATGCTTTGCCCTTTTGTTGCTTACTGATTTTGTTACGTTTAGCTACACAAAGTTTGAATCTTTTCTTAATTCGAGGATTCAGCGTATTTGACTTTAAAAGTCTGATCTTTCTTACTTGATCGCGTTCTGGGTATTGTTGGGTTTCTCATGTGCGCAGTTATTGATCCCTTTTCTTTTTTTTTTTGTGTGTGTTTTAATCAGAAACCTTGTTGATTGTGATTATAAGTTGATAGAGTGAAAGTTGAAAGTGCTGAAATTCCTGGAAATTCTGGCCGAGTTCAGTGAAGAGAAGATGTCTAGTGGAGAAGTGAGAAAGGTGTCTCGGCAAGATATACAGCTTGTATGGAATAACTTTTATACTTGATGATATTTATTTTTAGTGATAATTTTTTACGATATCTGTTATTATCTTTTCTTTGTGTAGTATATGTCTTGCATGTTGGTTACTTGGGCAATTTCTTCCTGTTTGATGAACCAATATGTGCTATGAAAATTCATTTCTTTTCAATCTGGTGTTTAAAGTGAAAGTTGGGAAAAAAGGGAAAAAAAGAAAGAATCTCTGACTGCTTGTTGATACTTTTAACTTCATAAGCATTTTGTATTCCATCTGGGTGCTTATATTTGCAACAATGACAATTTTCTTACATGGCGATTGTTGTAGAAATGGTACTTTCCTCTCATTGGTGGTTTACATGTAAGATAAGTTGTATTTTATCTGCTAGATTCAGATGAAAGTATGACTAAGAGTCATGATGCTCCAGTTATTACGAGTTATATGGCCATTTTCCAGTCTTAATCTACTTAAAACATCTTGTGATATTAAATTTTACTTCATTTGATTTGGATTTATATATTTCAAGTCTAAAATTGCTCTTTAGATTCTCTCAAAAAAAAAAAAAATTGCTCTTTAGATGATTTGACCAGATCCCTCTCGCACCTTCTGTGAAACTGACAAATCTTGTCAATGTCCATCAATGAAAACTTTGTTGGATGTAAGCTGGAAAAGATGGACTTATTAATTCAGAGGCTCAGCCCATGCTCTATATTAACTGGCTCTGGCTCTCTAGTCACATCAGGCATTCTAGTGAATTTTTTTAAAAGCCTTCTTGAATGTTAAAGAGAGAACATAGAACCAGCAGTAAAATGTAAAACTTATTTTTCCATTGAATCTCATGTGAATTACAGAAATTGGCCATGCATTCCCCATAGAGAATATTTAATGAGTCTTAGAGGCGTCATGTTTATCTGCCCAATCTATGAAAGAGCACATCTCCGAAGTAGGGGATACAGACAGTACTGGACAAGTGTGTCGTCGGGGTTATCTAGTTTGCTTCATCCTTCCGAACCGCAACCTAGTGTGTACTTATCGATTCATTGTGGTTTCCGGTCTGGATTTCTAAAATTGTCAGTAGTGAACATTTTTGTTTTCCAATATGGCACTGGTAATGATGCAAACATGATTATTGTGATAAAGATTCAATCAAGAGGTTTTCTATCACATGCGACACCAGTATTCCTACCCATGTAGTTATGTAAAATAAGCAACACATAACATACAGTCTTTCTTGTTTTCTCTTGAAATTTTTCACATGCCTTTTGTTTTCCGCAAAAGTTGCTTTCATTGTAATTCTCTGTAATCAAAAGAAGATTAATGGAATCATCAATGAAAGCAACTTTTGCGGAAAACAAACTGGCGACCACAGTGGGAGCCAACGGTCTCGCTGCCGAGACTGTCGTGTCGCAGCCGATCAAGATTCCAGTTGAATCCACGGTCGAGTACGAGTTCGACCAAACCAAGTTTGAGGAATATCTCTCATCATCCTCTTCAAGATCTTCGTTGTCTCGCAAGTACAAGAGGATCTCATCATTGAAGAAGACTTACATGCCAAAGAAGGTCCAAGGTGAAGACTCTCGCCCAATCGTTGCCGAGGCCTCCCCTCGCAACATTATCCCGGCTACCCTCAAAGCCGGAAGCTCTGCTCACGGTGATTTCTCCTCAATTGAGGAATCATCCGATCGAAGTTCGCCGGCACTGACAAAAAGAGCTCGTCAGAGACAGCGTCAACGCCGCGCTCGCCAAATGGCTAAGGCCTTGGAACAAACCGACGGGGTTCGTTATCACGCGGACCTAGAGTCGAGGAGGCATCGAGTAATTCAGTTGTCTCAACAAACAATTACTCATGTCTCTGTTAAACTAACGACGAATGAATGGACTCTTGTCAAAAGGGTTCGTTCAACTCTCAAAGAACGTATACGAAAGCGCCGTGCAAATGTCGCTCATGCCCGTGCTCTTTTGCAACAAAGACAAGAAGAGAAGGAGGAAATGGTGTCTAAAAAAATCACTAAGAACTAACAAAGTATGGATCCCCAAATCCAAACTCGTACGAACATTGGATCTGCAGAACACAACTTTTGACCGCGGCAATCTTCACTGCCGCGGTGCTTCCTTCAACCACGACAGCTCATACTGTCGCGGCGGCTCCTTCAACCGCGGCAGTCCCCGCTGCCGCGGCACACTGTTCGACCGCGACACCAATCACTGCCGCGGCCAAAAGAAGTTTCACAAGAGCACTCCTTCGACTCCGTTGACATCCGTTCCTGGTTCATCTACTGCAATCACTTCTGGTATGTTACCAGTGAATCCATGGGTCAGTTCTGACTTGTCAATGGTGGATCGCCTTGGTCTTTTACCTGATGATCGAGGTAGAATTCCAGTTAAAGAACGTTTGAGTCCAGTGAATGAACCCCAAATAGATTATTATACTGGGGGTCGTAAGTATCTTACTATCAAGTCAAAGCAATTCCAAGTTGGGAAAATTTTAATTTCCACCCGCTTGGAGACTTGTAATAAAATTCAGGAGCCCGTTAGGACTCTACACCTGCAAGGGGGTGGTTCTAAACGTGTGACTCCTGACATAACCTTGGATAACTCAGAGACAATAATAAATTGTCCTGAGAATGCCAACAAGGCTTTACACCCCAAGAAGAAAACGTGTTCGTCAAAAGAAACCGTTATACCTGGGGTGTCATACCAACAGACGATAGGATTTCCCGGCAATCATACCGATGAATCATACTATCAAACTGGGGGTATGAACAAGACTCGAAAGAGAATTATTCGAGAAATAAGCTCTCGTTGTTCCTGTGCACGTCTTATTAGAGCAGCACTATCAGAATGTGGCTGTTTCAAACGAGGAATCATCCCACAAAGAACCTCAGTGTTCCCGAAACTTTTCACCAAAATGTCGAAGTCCAAACCGAGACATTTTCATAAGAGAAAATCAGATGTCCAAGATAACGAATTCCCTGAAGTCACCATCAACATGGCTGATAAAGGAAAATCTACGCAACATTCAAATCCTGACTTTTCCCCGGGAAGAAAATCAGAGGATGAACTCTCAGACACTTGTACTGCAATCGCTTCGGATGATACAATATCTAGCACGGGGCAAATCAGAGAAGTGTTCACAATCACTACTGATCAGTTCGCTCAAATACTTCAAGAAGCTCTAGCCAAACAGCGTGAAGAAATTAGAGTTGAAATGAAGACAGAGATGGAGTTGGCTATCCAACAAATGAGAGAACTGTTAGCTCAACGGCCTCAAACTCCTGAGTCCAGCCAACGAGCTGAATCCAGCCGCCGTACTCAGAATGTCATAGATGATAGTGATCCAGAAGTGGATGAAGTTATTATGGCTGATACACCTCCCAATAGCAATAACGCTGGGGGTGGTTTAACGGATTCTCCCGGCAATGACATTGGGGGTGGTTCAATAGCGCCTCTTATAGGGGGTGGTCCAACTCATTCTCCTCAATGTCATTCGAATGAAGATGTAGATGATGATGAGAGAATGAAGAAGCTTGAAAACAAAGTCAATACTTTGATGACGGCTCAAGAGGTGAAGAAGACGGGTATTCCATGTCCATATCCAAGAGAATGGGATTTAATACCATACCCGACAAAATTCAATCTGATTAACTTCACACCATTTGAAGGGAAGAGCTCGCCTATTCAGCACTTGATTTATTTCAAGTCTCATTTGGGCATGATATCTAGAAACGAGGCTTTAATGGTCCGGTCATTCGTTGGCACCCTTCGTGGACCCGCCTTCGATTGGTATCGACGTCTCAAACCAGGGAGCATCAACTGCTGGGATGACATGGAAAGTTTGTTCCTCAGCAATTTCTTCGATGATGACACCGAAGTGTCAATCGGAACCCTTTTGGATGAAAAGCAAAATGACGGAGAGTCGATCGACAATTTTGTCAAGCGCTTCCGTAACAAGGCAATGAATTGCAAAGATCCCGTCACAGAGGAATTCATCCTACAGACATGCCACAATAATCTTTCCATCGACGTCTTAGAAGTCCTAGGGGTTGTACCTTCAACCACTTGGAAAGAATTAAAACTTCGTGGCGAGCAAGCTGAATACTTTCTTAAAAGAAAGAAAGCTGAGAGAAGCCAACCGACGACATCTGCAATCGCTGGGACTCCCAATCCGAGGTTCCAAAAAGAATATTCTTTCGGAGAGGATGAAGCTCCAGCCATCTTGAAATACCTCCTCGCCAATGATAAAATCGAACTGCCGCCTATCAAAGATCAAGAAGGTGCTAAGATGATTACGGATCCAAATTACTGTGCATACCACAGAAGGGTTCTTCATCCCACCGAGATTTGCTTTGGACTCAAGAACAAGATCCAAGCCTTAATTGACTCTGGTGTCATAACGGCGAAACAAGCCAAATAAAGAAGACATATACTCCATTGGGTACACGAGTATAAACTGTTTCCCCTAACTCCAGTGGGTGCACGAGTATAAACTGTTTCCCATGCACTCCAAAGAGTATACGAGTATAAACTGCTTCTCGGTCATCCAACTAAATACAATGTTAAACCCGGCCTCACAAAGGAAGCTGGGGGTGGATGATTTATGTAATGGAAAGTTCCTAGAGAATCTTGTATTCTTAAGGATAACCCAAACATGCGACTGAGGATAACGTATTCCTCATTATACCTAGTTTTGCAAAGAAAGCTGGGGGTCGATAATTCATATGACGGGAAGTTCCCGGAAGAATGTTAAGCATAATATTCTTAGGGATAACCCGATTATTATGAATAAAATGATAAACACTTAACTTCTCTTATGATTTCCGAACATTCTTTTGCTGAGATGAGATTCGATCACTTCATTAGATCGATTTGCCCTCACAAAACTCTCATTGGTGTGTGACGACTCATAGTCTCCCACCACAGAATCCCCCACCGATCAGATTAATTGAAGGTGGGGCCACCAAAATTTTTTCCATTCAAACTTCCGCTATATTCATGCACTCAACACTTTCATGGTTAGAGTCCGGATATAATGCTTAGAATTTTGATCGGTCGATCCTTGACGAATTGTCAAACCCCTTCGTGTTAAGTCTTTATCACTTGACACCGAAAAATCCACCGAGTGATTGGTACGAGTCAGCACTCCCACTGTGATTTGATCGAGTTCACACTCCCGTTATGATTTGTACTCCCACTGCTCCCATTTGGTCAAACCTTTAAACAGTTAGGACCAAAGCCAAAATC
>BQKN01060811.1:3165-14681 GCA_022839385.1 Asparagus kiusianus | reverse complement strand
ACTTCCCATTTATTGGCATTAATTGCCTGTCACCCTCTAGAGAAATTAAGCGATAAGTGCCGTTCGAATAGACTGTGTCTATTACAAACGGTCCTTCCCACTTAGGTTCGAATTTACCTTTCTTCTTGGAGGTGAGGATTATTGGTCGGCGAGCAGCGAGGACCAGATCTCCTTCCTTGAAGCTTCTTTGGCGGACTCTTTTGTCAAAAGCCCTGGATATCCTAGCCTGGTAGAACTCGATGTGTTGTTGAGCCTCCAAGCGCTTTTCTCCAGCCTTTCGAGTTCCTCAAGACGTTTTTGGTGATGTTCTTCGGTCGTCATCTCAGTTGCGAGAGCGATCCGAAGGGAGGGAATTTGAATCTCTAACGGTAGCACAGCTTCACATCCGTACACCAGAGAATATGGAGTGGCTCTTGTAGGAGTGCGTATTGTGGTGCGATAAGCCCAGAGCGCTTCGCCGAGTTTATCGTCCCAATCTCGCTTATTGGTCTTCACAAGCTTTGACAGGATCTTGATGATCGTCTTGTTGAAAGCCTCAGCTAATCCGTTCGTAGCGGGGTAATAAGCTGTCGACGAAACGTCCTGAATTTTGAATTTGTCACAAAACCTGATGAAGGCATTGCTTATGAATTGTGGTCCGTTGTCATGAATGATCCGCCTCGGCACGCCGTGTCGGTATATGACGTAATGCTTGATGAAGTTGATGACGTTGTTCGTCTTCACTTCTTTAAGCGGAATGGCTTCAGCCCACTTTGAAAAGTAGTCGGTGATAGCGAGAATAAATCGATCACCTTTGACTGAAGGAGGAAAAATAGGACCGATAATATCCATACCCCATGTCTCGAATGGCCAAGACGTGGTTGATGTGTGTAATCGCTCCGGAGGTTGGTGCATATAATTTGCATGCACTTGACAAGCATGACATTCTCGGGCGTACTCGATTGCGTTACGAACCATTGTTGGCCAGAAATATCCCATTCTTCTGATTCGATCATACAGCTTGGGACCAGGCTGATGCGCACCGCATTCTCCTTCATGTGCTTCCTTAAGAACTTCTTTTGCTTCTTCGTTCGAAAGGCATCGGAGAAGCAAATCATCATACCCCCCGGCGATATAGCGTACGGGTCTCGGTATTGTAAAAGAACCGCGGAGCTCTTCGTCGAATAGATTCTTTTTCTTTTGCGTCCTCTGGTAAAATGCCGTATTGGACGTAATCAATAATGGGAAAACGCCAATCTCGGGACTCAGACCCGATCTGGGTTGAGTTCACCTCTTTGGCGTTCTCGTTTTTATCGTCCTCCTCTTCAACCTCCATATCGTATATAGGTATGCAGAGTTGGTGTGATCTTACTGTGACTAGCAGTTCAGTTTCGGGCGGTTGCGCGAGTGATACTGCTAGTGCTGCCAGTGCATCCGCATAAGCATTCTGGAGACGTGGGATGTATTCGATGTAGAATTCTTCAAAAGAATCTGCCATTCTGACAGCCTCCTGGTGGTACGGAATCAGATCTGGGTTCCTGACTTCATACTCTCCACGAACTTGGTTAACGATCAATTGAGAATCTCCAAAGGCTTCGAGATATTCGACCCCTAGCTCTTTGGCGAAACTGAGTCCAATGATGAGCGCGTTGTACTCGGCTACGTTATTGGAACATGGATTCGTCAGCGAATAAGCTCGGGACATCACGTGCTTCCCTGGGGAAACTAAGACAACTCCAACTCCAGAAGTAACCTTAGGACATCCAGGGGTTACTGCCTTATTAACTGCTCTCGAAGCACCATCGAAGTATAACTGCCATACTTGTTGGTGTGATGTGGTATTAACCTCGTGGGTTTCATCTGGTAAATCATCATATACCTCAACTGTATCTGTTGTCGGGCTTGCCGCCAAAAGATCACAAATCGCTTGTCCTTTGACCGACTTCTGTTGTTTGAAGTGCAAATCATACTGAGACAAGAGGAGGGCCCACTTTGCCAACCGCCAGTTCATCGAACCTGGTTGAGTCATGAATACCCGTACCGGATTAACGTTAGCGATGACGTAAATCGTCTGGCCAACTAAGTAATGTCGCATCTTCTGTACCGCAAACACCAATGCGAGACATTCTTTCTCGATCATTGGGTATCGAGACTCGGCGCCTATCAAGGTCCGACTTAGATAATAGACTGCCTGTTCGTGACCATTATCATCGTCTTGTGCTAATAGAGCACTTATCGAGTGGTTCATCGCCTTGATGTAAATCAAGAACGGTTTACCTGATTTTGGTGCGACCAGAACAGGGGGATTCATCAGATATGCCTTGATATCTTCGAATGCCTTCTGGCAAGCATCGTCCTAAATAAACGATACGCCCTTCTTGTTTAGCTTAGAAAATGGTTGGCATTTCCCGGAAAGATTCGAGATGAACCGCCTGATGTAAGCTAAACGCCCTTGCAATCCTCTGAGTTCTCTTAGATTCCTCGGGGGTTGCAATTCATTTATCGCTTTTACCTTGTCTGGGTCAATGTGTATACCCTTAGTGGTGACGACGAATCCAAGGAATTTTCCGCTGGACATTCCGAGGAAGGATTTTGTGGGATTCATCTTCAACTGATGACTCCGCATAAGATCAAACATCGTTCTCAAGTCTTTTATGTGATCTTCTTTATCGCGGCTCTTTACCACTAAATCATCAACGTAGCATTCTACCGTTTTCCTGAGATGTTTCTGGAAAATCTTAGTCATCGCTCGTTGGTATGTAGCACCTGCATTCTTCAGACCGAACGGCATCACCGTGTAGCAGAAGACACCGAGGGGCGTTCTGAATGCTGAATGTTTCTCGTCGTCCGGGTGCATCTTGATTTGATTATACCCCGAAAAGCCGTCCATGAAGGATATTCTTTCGAATCCACATGTATTGTCAATAATGACATCCGTGATCGGGAGAGGAAAATCATCTTTTGGACATGCTTCATTCAAATTCCTAAAGTCGATGCAAATCCTAATCTTGCCATTCTTCTTCATGACAGGAACGATGTTGGCTAACCAGTCTGGATGTTGTTCTTCTCGGATAAATCCTGAGTCGATCAACTTCTTAACTTCTGCCTCGATGGCTTCCATAATCTGCGGACGAAACCGTCTTTGCTGTTGCTTGACAGGTTTGGCATCCGGCTTGATGTCGAGGCGGTGCATTGCCACATTGGGATCGAGCCCTGGCATGTCTTCGTAGTTCCAGGCGAAGACGTCGATATACTCTCTGATCAAGGCAATTAATTCTTCCTTTTTATCTGGGGGAAGACTACCGCTGATGAATATGGGCTTTGGATTGGCTTCATCACCCATATTGATCTGGACTACTTCGTCTTCGGTGGGTGGCTCTCTTTGCTCGAACCTATCACCATATTGCATGTTCAAGTGATGAACCCATGGGTCCTCCCACGTTTGCATTTGATCGTCGTCTTCCATTGTAGATGGATCAGCTGTAGTCATGTTCGACATTAAGGTTTTGAACATTTCTCCCAAACTTGTGTCGGAATCCTCAGCTGAAGAGTCTGGCAAGTACTCATCCTTAGCTTTGTTAGCAATTTGATCGATGATTTGCCAACCACATTCGTCATCTGATGAGACATAGCCTAGGCCTCTCTTGTGACGGTAATAATTATCCGGTTTCCCTTTCGGGACATATGCCATTTTGACTGGGACACGGGAACCTCGATCGAAGTATAAACCTTCTCCGAGTGTAAAGTCGTATCCTTGTTTTTCCATGAGCGTACGCGCTTCCGGACTATACTTTGATAGATGAAGACCAGATTTGTCATCGTCTTCATCTTCTCTTAGGAAATGATCCGGCAACGGAAGATTTTCTCCTTTACCGTAGATCACTTCTTTTTGTCCTCCTGTTTTGGCAGGAATAATCCGAGTTGTTCCGAAGGAATGCTGGGGGCGTTTCTTCGTTACATACGATGATCGGAGTGGCATACATAAATCGGGATTATTGTATAATCCTTCTATCACATCATCAAGAGACAAGGAGTACTCTAAACGAGGATTTATTTCAATATCGGCAAGTTGCCAGTTACAACCGCCGTCTGACGACTGTTCGTCATCGAGATTAATTACAAAGGGTACAATGTCATTCAAAACAAAACCACCATTGTAATCGAATCCGGCTTCGGAATCAGCTTCTTCTCCGCTGTCCGTGCCTTGGATCGATGGTTCCGTGTCGGATTCGTTACCATAAAGGAGAGAATCTGTGAAGTAATTCTCATACCCTTTGAATGGTTGCTTATCCGCGACCACCGTCCTAACTCTTCCATCAGTGTCGACATATTTCAAACACTGATGTAGAGTGGAGGGAACTATAACATTACTATAGATCCAAGGCCGACCCAATAGTAAGTTATAGGATGTCTCAGCATCAATCACGTAGCACGTGACCTCCGTCTTTAAATCGCCCATTTGGCACTTTATCCGGATTTTACCCAAAGGTCTTGACCCGCTGGTGTTGAATCCGTAGATGACTGTGCCTGTAGACGCCAACTTGCTGACTGGAATGCCAAGGCTGTGCATTAGTCGAAGTGGCATAATACTCACAGCGGAACCCGGATCCACTTGGATTCGGTTGACTTCACTGGAGCCAATGTACCCGACGAAATATAGGGGCCGATCATGATTTGAATTCTTCGTCTGCATGTCCTCTTTGGTGAAGGTGATGCAGGGAAGGTTCTTAGCTGCCACGTTACACTGTTGGGCTAACAATTCTAGCTCCTCCGGTGCCGGCTTGATCCTGGTAAGGAACGCCTCTGAATCGGCCAAGGCCTCTTGTAAGGCTTCTCTAGTTTCCTTGGACAACCGTAGTAGCTCGTACAGCGTTATCCGTGCTGGAATATTGGCCAGCTGAGCCATGATGTCGAAGGCACGCAGATTTTTTGAACTCTCCGGTTTGTCTTTTCCAATCGGACGACTGAAACGAGACTGCTTCGGATTCTGAACCTCCTCGGGCCTCTTTTCTTTCTGTTTGTCAACCGGTTGCTGTCGGGCATCTTCAACCGATTTGGAAACTGCAATCACCCCCAGCTCTGTGAGAGTCTTGGCTGGTCCTCGTTTTGTCACCCCCTGCTCAGCAAATTGATCGCCCGGGGATGGATATTTGAAGTGGTATTCATTTCCACTCCGGGTTGCAAAGACCTCCTGCTCCTCGTCGGAAAGTGGGAAAGCTGGGATTCTTTCGTCATCTTTTCCTGGGATGGCAGAAACTCCGTAACAAGACTTGCCTTTCCCTTTGGACTTCTTCTTGGATGACGATCCGGCCCATTGTTCATCTTCAATCAGGTCGGGGTGTACCCAGAGAATTTCACCGTTTGGGGCCGTGTGAGGCACAAGTCCCTTTTGACGTTGTCCGTGCGGGTCGTCATTCACTGTCTTCACCCCGACTTTGGTAACGCGTTTTGGCTCGAACCAATCTGTAGGTACTGATCCAAAACTAATCGACACCGCGTTTGCTCCCACATTCTTGGCCGGTTTCGGAGTTATGACTCCTACATCGATCAACGCTTGGATCTTGTCCTTGAGGTGATAGCAAGACTTCGTTGGGTGGTGGACCGCTCTGTGGTACGCGTAGTACTTCGGGTCCGTCACCTTAGTGGCTCCTTCATGATCCACGATCGCCGGCAACTGGATTTTGTTGTTCTCCAACAAGTACTTGAAGATGCCGGGGACTTCATCATCCTTGAAGGAGTAGACTTTGGGAAACCTCGGCTCCGAAGACTTTTGCTTCTGAGACCTTTGCTGCCAATGCGGCTGCGACTGTTGTGGCGCTCTTTGCTGCTGCTGCTGTTGCTGAGGTTACAATTGAAATGTCTGGTTAGCATCAACAGTATTAACATGAGCTTTACCTTTCCCTTTCTGGTTGAAGTTCTGCTTTGGAGGATTCGTTGCCGGTTGGCCTCTCTCCGCCTCCTTTCTTCTGAGGAATCGCTCAGCTTGCTCTCCTCGAACCTTCAAATCCTTCCAGGTCTTGGATGGTGCTGTGCCCATTGCTTCCAACACGTCCAGTGAAAGGTTGTTGTGGCAGGTCTGGAGGATGAATTCCTCAGTGATCGGGTCCCGGCAATTCATCGCCTTGTTCCGGAACCTTTTGACGAAGGTGTCGACCAACTCCCCGTCTTTTTGCTTCTCATCGAGCAACGACCCGATAGAGATCTCGGTATCATCGTCGAAGAAATTTGCAAGAAACTTGGTCTCCATGTCATCCCAGCTGTTTATGCTTCCTGGCTTGAGGCGACGATACCAATCGAAGGCAGCTCCGCGAAGAGTGCCGACGAATGACCGCACCATCAGAGGCTCATTACCAGAGATGACTCCCAAGTGCGATTTGAAATAAATCAAATGTTGAGTAGGTGAACCCATCCCATTAAACGGCGTGAAGTTAATTAGACTGAACTTCGCCGGGTATGGGATTGATTCCCACTCTCTTGGGTAAGGACAAGGAATGCCCGTCTTTTTCGTCTCTTGAGCAGAGATCAATGTGTTGATCTTGCTCTCGAGATTTTTAATTTTTAGGCTTTCACCTGTGTCTTCGCTAGCATTCTCGTTACCACCCCCTGGGTTGATGGGAGGGTTGTTAACATTGCGAACCTCATTTGTGTCCTCATCTTCCAGGTTGTTCTGGTTGGGACGACTTGGTTCACCTTGTTGGTTCCTTAATGCTTGAAGCTGTTGGTCATGCATCTCTCTCATGTTCTGCATAGCCATTTGCATTTCGAACCGAAAGGTCTCCTGTTGTTTGGCCATGGCATCCTCAAGCATCTTGGCCACTTGCTCCGCGTTTATCATAAACACCTCGCGGGGTTGTCCTTCACTGGACACTGTGTTGTCAGACGCCACTGCTGAGCCAGCATCTGATTCTTCATCTCCCGAAGGTACTCTTGTTCGGATTCTACCATACGTCGCGCGAATGATAGCCCCGGATTGTAGACGAGTTACACGTCGGGATATTTCTGGAACCGCCTCGGGGTTATCCTGAGCTGATGTTCCCGTGCTGGTCATATTTGCGGTGACCCTTGAATGCTCACCATCTTTAACCATCTTCCTCCTTCGTTGGAAACGCCTATGCCTTGGTTTTGGCGTTCCATCGCTGAGTCTTTCAAACACAGAGACTCTCTAAGGGACTGCCTTGACACAGTTGCACTCAGAGAGTACCGCCCGAATGAGCTTCGAACAAGGACATGGCGTTTCGAGCCTTCGAGGGCTCCTCTTTCTGATTTTACTCGTACCCCCAGCACGATAGTACAGCTCGTCCGTTTGAAGGTCGGAGCAAGCTATCGTGTGTTGGCACGATCTCCCAGGTATAACGTTGTCGTCATCAGATGACAACGTTTCCTTCTGAGGAATAATTGTCTTCTTCGGACCATCCAGAGTCACACGCCTCGAAACACGCCTTTGTGTGCGTGAATCTTCAGCGGGCTCTTGCACTTCTATGCACAAAGTTGTGCGCTTGGGTGCCACAATTTGCTCCAAGTGTTGAGGGTTGCGGCGACCCCCAGCATGCTGCATTGGTTGGGACTTCTTCACTGGCCCCAAGCGTTCTTAGACTGGAGCTTTACCTCGTTCCTTTGGAAGTGGGCCGAGGCGCTCCAAAACAGATTTTCTCTTCTGGGATGGTCCTGCGGGATCTCCCTGAGCAGTTGCAGAAATTACCTGCTGTTTGGATTGATTCGCCGGGTGTTGAATCTTCGGAGGTTGCGGTTGTCGCTCCTCGGTCTGAACCGTTGCTTCAGACTTTGGCCTCCAAACCTTGCGAGTTGGTGGTGGCTTTTTGACCAACTCCTTCTGCAGCTTCCGACGGGCTTCTTCAGCTTTGGCCCGTGCTTGCGCCGATAACGCGCGCCATTTGCGGATGCGCTCCTCCAACGTCGAGCGATTCCGTTTGACACGGACCCACTCCATTGTCGATGGTTTGAAGGAACCACCCTTCACTTGCTGTTGAGGCTGTTTGCCTCATTTGTTCTTCAGATCCGCATGATAGCGGACCCCGTCAACGGACTCCATGGCCTTGGCGAATTGCTTCGCGAGGCGTTGACGCTGCCTCTGGCGGGCTCTCTTGGAGAGAGTCACCACACCTTCAATGGCGGATTTGACCTTCTTTGAGGTCGGTAGGGCCTCATTCAACGCAGCTTCGGCGTCGATTGGGGTGAGGTCGTCGTTGGTGGCTTCAACTTCATCATACCAACGGACTTTTCTCCTGGAGGAGAACTTCTGGAACTTCTTGGACTTGAGGGAGGAGGTAGATCCGGACGAGGACACGTACTCCTCGTATTTCTGCTGGTCGAATTCATATTCGACCTCCTCCACGACCGGGATCGAGATCCGCGGCTGCGACACTCCGATCTCGGCAGCGAGATCGGTGGCTCCCACTGTGGTCGCCAGATTGTTCGCCTGGAAAATTGTGTTCTTCTTCATTGATGATTTCATTACAACTTTGATAACAACTTTATGCGTTTACAAAGATCCGGTCTTTTTATAAGAGCCGGTTATAATGAAAATCAAAATAAAGAAATAAAAATTACAATTCTCTCTGAACAAATCACGAGTTTCCTGTTTTACGGTCCCTCGCTTTTGTGGGTTGTTTGCCTGTGCCGGGGTTGATTACCGTGGACCACCGCGCAATCTCGATCCGAACAGATCTACGTGGTATAACGGGTATTATCCCACCAAGGAGATAACAGCCGGGAGGGATCGTTTCACCAAGGAAACTCTCGCTCAAATCTCGGGATCTAAGAACCAAGCTTAGATCCGGAGTAGAATGACGTAGGTCTGGAAATCCAAGTCTTCAAGCCTTCACAATCCGAGTTGAGGTCGCAATCCGGCAGAGTTTCGGCTCTTCAGAAGTTTCAGAAAAAGTCCTCTCAAATGAACAACCACCCCCCCTATTTATAGCCTCTCTTCACTGTGCGTTCGTGCACAAGAGAGAGGGGGGGAGTCGGGCCACCTCAGGGTGGCTCGGCTCATGCCGAGCCACCCTGAGGTGGCTCGGCCTTGGCCGAGCCACCCCGGGTTAGCTCGGTTTAGGCCGAGTCCCCGGGTGTGTTCTGTTTTGTCGTTTTCCGGTGTTTTTCCGTCTTTCGGTTCTTCGTTTGATTTGTCCGGACTTTGATTTGATAGCCCAGGTCTTTATTTGGCAGTATTCCCGCCTCGGTGTTTGAGTTCAAGTCCGTTTTGTTGTTGGACGACTCGTTAACTTTCCGAACCGTTGGTTTGGTTCCATACGCGAACGTATTCCGTTGCTTGCGTGCCTCATCGCCTCATCGCTCGAACGTCCGTTGATTTGTCGAATCATCGTGCCGAGCCATGTTAAGGGACCTATAGGCAATTTTATACGCCTACACATGCATCTTCTCGATTCAAAACTCACAACATGTGATCTTTAGCACTATCGCCTAGGTCATCCCTCATTACATCTTCTCTGCATACTATCTATCACTGGTAACTTAGGAACATTTTCGACCAATGCCTTATCCTCGTATACTGGCTGCAAATTGTCAAAACATGTAGCACTTCCTTTCTCGCACAATGACAAAATGGTTGTTGAACACTTTGACCTCATGCACATGGACATCTGGTGACCATCCCTCACCCCTCTCATGGTGGAAATCAGACAACCATCCACGCTTCACATGGATCTACCGCATGAATAAGAAATCTGATGCTTATGAAATGTATCAAAACATCACCACCATGTTCCTCACTCAATTCTTCAAAAAAAAAAAATTCAAAATCAAAATCGTATGCCTTGACAAAGGGTAGAATGCACTTCTCGTCGCTTCACCAAACTTCTAGCCTCTCAAGGCATCCGTGCCTAGTTCTCCTACCCTTACCCACCAACGAAATGGGGTAGCTGAATGGTGCCTGATAATCATATTTTTATTACTCTCTTTACCTATTTTATATGAATAAATATACCACTAATAATTGTTTTTATCTTTAATTGCAGGTTAATCAAGAATAAAAGCCCAATATCTCTTCTCTCAATAAAGCCCACGAACTAATGAAAAACATCAGCAAAAGTTCAAAGAGGAAAATGATTTTAGAGTTGATGTCAAAAGAAAAAGAATCAAGCCATGAAGCCCATGAAGCCAAATAAAATCATTAATGAAGTGTTAAAGCCCAAATTTGCCAAGAAATTGTCCAAGGCCCAAGCCTAAGAGCAAACCCAAGAGGAATTTGTGGACAACAACCAAGGACAACTTGATATCGATACCAGCATTGATAACCCTATCGATGCTGGTATCGATACCTCCGTCGTTCTGTTACAGATCTATGGCTGAAATTTGCTTGTTTTGGATAAGATTTCAATCTAATGACTCTCATTTACTGATGTTTACTATAAATAGGGGTAGAGAGTGAGGGGTTAAGGGTGTGAACATTTTTATAACTCCTTTTGGAGAGGAGGGCTACTCTTAATTGAGAAGGCCTTCTAAATTTGCAACTTTTTGTTACAATTAATAAAAGAATGTTTTCACCAATTTAAATTTTTCTTTTCTTCTCTTTGTTGGATGATGAAGATGAAGATGAAGATAGAGATTAATTTGAAGGTTTGTTTTTCTTATTTCTCTTTTATTACTTGTTAGTTTAGATTTATTTTCATGCTTGTAATTAGATTTTATTTTCTTGTTTAAATAGCCAAGAGGCTAGAAGCCTCTTGCCTTAGATTTATTTCGTGCTTATAGAGTAGATTTATTTTCTTGTATTTAATTCTTGCAATTTATTTTATAGTTTAGATTTTGCAATTTATTTTGTAGTTAGATTTTAATTTCTTGCACTATTCACCTTGAGACTAGAACCCTCTTGGGTTTAGTTTTTCTTTTTGTTTATTTTTATTTTCTTTGATTCGCCTTTAGGCTAGAACCCTCTAGGGAATCACCATTTTCTAAGAAGGTGATTCAATTCTAGATTACCCATATCTTTAATTGAATCCGCCATCTTTACTTTCTTGAATTTTATTTTCATTCTTGATTTTTTTTGATTCTTGATTTTATTCATCTCTCCTTGTGGAAATCATTCATTCATTGTCACATCCACTCTCACTTACATTTTGTGCCTATTTACACACTATCACCTTCTTAATCTCTTCACAATCACATTCACTCATCACTCCTATTTGTCACATACACAACATAAGAATCAATTTTATATTTTCTCCTACAAAACACCTTCCTCGTGGGATCGATATCTTTATACTATAACTTGACACGGTTGTGCACTTGCAATATTTTTTGGTACATGTTTATGCCGCATCAGTGCCACTGTTACATATTAGAAGTCACCAAATCACTCCTTTTTCTGCTTCAGTTCCTGTCCAATTCTAGGCAAAAGCCCTTCTTGCAAGCATCTACCTAATAAACAGCACCCCTCCTCCACGCTTATGTTAGCCCTTATGTTTTGATGATGTTTTACAACCACCATTATCGGTACTAATAACTTATTGAGTGTAAATGTAGTAAATTCATTTATCAAGCATGTTAGTGCCACATATGGA
>BQKN01060809.1:0-18248 GCA_022839385.1 Asparagus kiusianus | reverse complement strand
GACAACCGTAGTAGCTCGTACAGCGTTATCCGTGCTGGAATATTGGCCAGCTGAGCCATGATGTCGAAGGCACGCGGATTTTTTGAACTCTCCGGTTTGTCTTTTCCAATCGGACGACTGAAACGAGACTGCTTCGGATTCCGAACCTCCTCGGGCCTCTTTTCTTTCTGTTTGTCAACCGGTTGCCGTCGAGCATCTTCAACCGGTTTGGGAACTGCAATCACCCCCAGCTCTGTGAGAGTCTTGGCTGGTCCTCGTTTTGTCACCCCCTGCTTAGCAAATTGATCGCCCGGGGATGGATATTTGAAGTGGTATTCATTTCCACTCCGGGTTGCAAAGACCTCCTGCTCCTCGTCGAAAAGTGGGAAAGCTGGGATTCTTTCGTCATCTTCTCCTGGGATGGCAGAAACTCCGTAACAAGACTTGCCTTTCCCTTTGGACTTCTTCTTGGATGACGACCCAGCCTATTGTTCATCTTCAATCAGGTCGGGGTGCACCCAGAGAATTTCACCGTTTGGGGCTGTGTGAGGCACAAGTCCCTTTTGACGTTGTCCGTGCGGGTCGTCATTCACTGTCTTCATCCCGACTTTGGTAATGCGTTTTGGCTCGAACCAATCTGTAGGTACTGATCCAAAACTGATCGACACCGCGTTTGCTCCCACATTCTTGGCCGGTTTTGGAGTTATGACCCCTACGTCGATCAACGCCTGGATCTTGTCCTTGAGGTGGTAGCAAGACTTTGTTGGGTGGTGGACCGCTCTGTGGTACGCGCAGTACTTCGGGTCCGTCACCTTCGTGGCTCCTTCATGATCCACGATCGCCGGCAACTGGATTTTGTTGTTCTCCAACAAGTACTTGAAGATGCCGGGGACTTCATCATCCTTGAAGGAGTAGACTTTGGGAAACCTCGGGTCCGAAGACTTTTGCTTCTGAGACCTTTGCTGCCAATGCGGCTGCGACTGTTGTGGCGCTCTTTGCTGCTACTGCTATTGCTGAGGTTGCAATTGAAATGTCTGGTTAGCATCAACAGCATTAACATGAGCTTTACCTTTCCCTTTCTGGTTGAAGTTCTGCTTTGGAGGATTCGTTGCCGGTTGACCTCTCTCCACCTTCTTTCTTCTGAGGAATCGCTCAGCTTGCTCTCCTCGAACCTTCAAATCCTTCCAGGTCTTGGATGGTGCTGTGCCCATTGCTTCCAACACGTCCAGTGAAAGGTTGTTGTGGCAGGTCTGGAGGATGAATTCCTCAGTGATCGGGTCCCGGCAATTCATCGCCTTGTTCCGGAACCTTTTGACGAAGGTGTCGACCAACTCCCCATCTTTTTGCTTCTCATCGAGCAACGATCCGATAGAGATCTCGGTATCATCGTCGAAGAAATTTGCAAGAAACTTGGTCTCCATGTTGTCCCAGCTGTTTATGCTTCCTGGCTTGAGGCGACGATACCAATCGAAGGTAGCTCCGCGAAGAGTGCCTACGAATTACCGCACCATCAGAGGCTCATTACCAGAGATGACTCCCAAGTGCGATTTGAAGTAAATCAAATGCTGAGTAGGGGAACCCATCCCATTAAACGGCGTGAAGTTAATTAGACTGAACTTCGCCGGATATGGGATTGATTCCCACTCTCTTGGGTATGGACAAGGAATGCCCGTCTTTTTCGTCTCTTGAGCAGAGATCAATGTGTTGATCTTGCTCTAGAGATTTTTAATTTTTAGGCTTTCACCTGTGTCTTCGCTAGCATTCTCGTTACCACCCCTTGTGTTGATGGGAGGGTTGTTGGTATTGCGAGCTTCATTTGTATCTTCATCTTACAGGTTGTTCTGGTTAGGATGACTTGGTTCGCCTTGTTGGTTCCTCAATGCTTGAAGTTGTTGGTCATGCATCTCTCTCATGTTCTGCATAGCCATTTGCATTTCGAACCGAAAGGTCTCCTGTTGTTTGGCCATGGCATCTTCAAGCATCTTGGCCACTTGCTCCGCGTTTATCATAAACGCTTCGCGGGGTTGTCCTTCACTGGACACTGTGTTATCAGACGCCACTGCTGAGCCAGCATCTGATTCTTCATCTCCCGAAGGTACTCTTGTTCGGATTCTACCATACGTCGCGCGAATGATAGCCCCGGATTGTAGACGAGTTACACGTCGGGATATTTCTGGAACCGCCTCGAGGTTATCCTGAGCCGATGTTCCTGTGCTGGTCATATTTGCGGTGACCCTTAAATGCTCACCATCTTTGACCATCTTCCTCCTTCGTTGGAAACGCCTATGCCTTGGTTTTGGCGTTCCATCGTTTAGTCTTTCAAACACAGATACTCTTTCGGGGACTGTCTTAACACAGTTGCATTCCGACAGTACCGCCCGAATGAGCTTCGAACAAGGACATTGTGTTTCGAGCTTTCGAGGGCTCCTCTTTCTGGATTTATTCGTACCCCCGGCACGATAATACAGCTCGTCCGTTTGAGTGGCGGAGCAACCTATCGTGTGTTGGCACGATCTCTCAGGTATAACGTTGTCATCATCAGATGACAACGTTTCCTTCTGAGGAATAATTGTCTTCTTCGGACCTTCCAGAGTCACACGCCTCGAAACACGCCTTTGTGTGCGTGAATCTTCAGCGGACTCCTGCACTTCTATGCGCAAAGTTGTGCGCTTGGGTGCCGCGGTTTTCTCCAAGTGTTGAGGGTTGCGGCGACCCCCAGCGTGTTGCATTGTTTGGGATTTCTTCATTGGTCCCAAGCGTTCTTGGACTGGAGCTTTACCTCGTTCCTTTGGAAGTGGGCCGAGGCGCTCCAAAACAGATTTTCTCTTCTGGGATGGTCCTGCGGGATCTCCCAGAGCAATTGTAGAAATTACCGGCTGTTTGGATTGACTTGCCGGAGTTTGAATTTTCGGAGGCTGCGGTTGTCGCTCCTCGGTCTGAACCGTTGTTTCAGACTTTAGCCTCCAACCCTTGCGAGTTGGTGGCGGCTTTTTGACCACCTCCTTCTGCAGCTTCCGACGGGCTTCTTCGGCTTTGGCCCGTGCTTGCGCCGACAACGCGCGCCGTTTGCGGATGCGCTCCTTCAGTGTCGAGCGGTTCCGTTTGACCCGGACCCACTCCATTGTTGATGGTTTGGAGGAACCACCCTTCACTTGTTGTTGAGGCTGTTTGCCTCGTTTGTTCTTCAGATCCGCATGATAGCGGACCCCGTCAACGGACTCCATGGCCTTAGCGAATTGCTTCGCGAGGCGTTGACGCTGCCTCTGGCGAGCTCTCTTGGAGAGAGTCACCACGCCTTCAATGGCGGATTTGACCTTCTTTGAGGTCGGTAGGGCCTCACTCAACGCAGCTTCGGCGTCGATCGGGGTGAGGTCATCGTTGGTGGCTTCAGCTTCATCACACCAACGGACTTTTCTCCTGGAGGAGAACTTCTGGAACTTCTTGGACTTGGGGGAGGAGGTAGATCCGGACGAGGACACGTACTCCTCGTATTTTTGCTGGTCGAATTCATACTCGACCTCCTCCACGACCGGGATCGAGATCCGCGGCTGCGACACTCCGATCTCGGCAGCGAGATTGGTGGCTCCCACTGTGGTCGCCAGATTGTTCGCGTGAAAAGTTGGATCTTTCTTCATTATCGATTCCATTGCACTCAGTTAACAACTTTATGCGTTACAAAGAGATCCGGTCTTTTTATAAGATCCGGCTTACAATGAAAATCAAAATAAAACAAAGAAATCAAAATTACAACTTCTCTCTTTTATCGAACAAATCACAAGATCCTGTTATCCGGTCTCTTGCTTTGTGGGTTGTTTGCCTGTGCCGGGGTTGATTACCGTGGACCACCGCGCAATCTCGATCCGAACAGATCTACGTGGTATGACGGGTATTATCTCACCAAGGAGATAATAGCCGTGAGGGATCGTTTCACTAAGGAAACGCTCGCTCAAATCTCGGGATCTAAGAACCAAGCTTAGATCCGGAGTAGAATGACGTAGATCTGGGAATCCAAGTCTTCAAGCCTTCACAATCCGAGTTGAGGTCGCAATCCGGCAGAGTTTCGGCTCTTCAGAAGTTTCAGAAAAAAGTCCCCTCAAATGAACAAACACCTGGCCTATTTATAGGCACTCAGAACTGTGCATATGCACAGTTCTGAGCCTAGCCACCCCTAGGTAGCTCGGCCATGGCCGAGCCACCCTGGGGTGGCTCGGCCTTGGCCGAGCCACCCCGGGTCGGCTCGGTTTCGGCCGAGTTCCCGGGTGTTGGTTCGTTTCGTCGTTTTCAGGTGTTTCCGGTTCTCCGTCATTCGGATTTGATTCAGTTTCTGGAATCGACTCATTGACTTGATTCCAAATATGGCAGTTAATCCGTTTCTGTGTTCGAGTCCGGGATTGATCTTGATTCGATCGTTATATCACCGAGTTCGCTCTTGTTTAGATGACTCGGTGATTCCCCGAAACGTTGGTTTAGTCCCGCACGCAAACGTATTCCGTTGCTTGCGTGCCGTTCGTTGGCTTCGTAGCCTCGTTAGTTCGCTTCGTTGCTCGAACGTCCGTTGATTTGTCGAATCATCGTGCCGAGCTAAGCTAAGGGACTTATAGGCAATTTTATACGCCTACACAAACATTTATTGTATTGTGCCTTTTTGTGAGATTCACTTTGTAATACACTGGTACACCGAGAGAAGTGTGTGGCGAGAGTCGGAGATCGTCCCAAGAGGAGTGGCGTCGGTTGACGAACCTAGGGAGAGGTTGTAACCGAGCACTTGAGGGAGACACGTCTAGTTCAACACTTGAGAGGGTGTAGAGTGGGATTGCAAGAGTGGTGATTGTAAAGTTTTTGGTTAGCAAGAAAACCGAGTGTGAGGTGTAAACGTTATTCGGGTGAACGTAGAAAACCCGGTTATGATAGTGGATTTCTCCCCGAGAGTGGGGAGCAGAGACGTAGGATGGAAGGTCCGAACTCTGTGATCATATTGTGTGTTTGCATTGTTTATTTTGCACTATCACATTTGTAGTTTGATTATATCACCTTTGTGTTAGTTTATATATCCTTGCACATATATTGCTTATATCTCATTGCTAGGATATTTCTTGTTGTTCATATTGCTTATCCTAGCTCATATATCTTGTTGTATTTCATACTTGCTAGGATAGCTTGTTAATTAATTTTAATTGGCATATAATCAGATTAGATTAGCATAAGACCCTAATCATCCCCCCTCTAGGGTCTAACACCTCTGTCAACCCTTTAACCCTAAGAACCTTGAGAAATCTTTCTATGAATGTGTAATTTTTATCTCTTGAAAAAATTACTATCCAAGGATTTAATAGCAGTAGTCTACAAACTCTAGGTCGATAATTCTACCTATCGAGATGGGATACCTCAGGACCGAAGCTAAGTTTTATGTAATCAATGCAGATACATCGTATAGAGCTTTGTTAGGGAGGCCATGGCTGCATGATTATAACATCATGGCTTATACTCTACTTCAATGCATGAATCAAAGATGGAGAAAAAAGAAGAATTGATAGAGATATTCAGCCTTTCAGTGTCCATGAAGTAAAATACGATGATGCAAGATGCTTTCTAAACCCTCAAAAGAAAAGTCAATCTGGTACTTCAAAAGAAAATAGTCATACAGTAATAAAAGGGAAAGAAGATCATGTAAAGACCATCAAAACCGTATTTTGGGAGTGAATCATATTTTTCTTCGAAAGATGAAGCCAGTAAGGACAGACATTTAAAGAAGGTTTTTGTCACGCCCCGCTTTCCAAAATACCAAGGAAATTGGAACGTGAACAAGCCCGTGACGTATTAGATTGAGAAGAAATATACAATATCATTTTTTTCTCCTCAACCTAATACACTAAGCATCTGAAAATAAATACAATGCGAAGTCACAAGTCCCCGATCACAGATAGCAAGAATATATGAACAACACTGAATGAAATAATACATATCACAAATGAATATCATCCAAGACATAATATACGGACATGCCCTTATACAAATTAAACAAAAGAATACTGAAGAAAATGTAAACTATATCATTTAACGGTAATAGAAAGGAAAATACTACAAGAACAACTAAGATCATCAACTAAGAAGAGATAACTGCTTCGGCCTATTCTTCAACTCTATTTGCAAGGCACTCCTGCTGAGAATCCTCGGGCTCCTGATGATCTCCCAACTAAACCTGTTCTTCTTTTAAGTCTGACGTACACTAGAAAAAACAGGTGTACGTCAGCGTGTATAGCATACGGCAAGATCACACATGGAAAAATATAACGGTCGTATGACCAATGCGAAAACCGACGCAACAATGGAAATAAAAAAAAGAAGCATGAAACTCGGAATATAAACAAAACAACACACAATCCACTACTAACAATAACAATCAGAAGAATCCATAAACATCCGAATAACAAAGTCATACAACTAGACAGAATTAATACTTAAAAATCTACAACTTGAGACGTAGTACGTCAAGCGAAATAATCCAAACAAGGAAACCCTCATGTATATACCATATGTCTCGAATTGTAGATAACTAAATATTAATCCTGATCTATGTATGAAAAAAAAACATCTACCATCCTATCACAACTCACTGGTCCACGTCTCACTAGAGTTAAAGTTCACATTATCGGATATCTAGTTAACAACCACATCTCACTAGTACCTCAGACTCGCCCTAGTGTGAAACGTTTCACTGGTGCGTACCTGGAAATAATCAATAATCACAATATCACCGCTGCTCAGACCCACCTCAGTGCAAAACGGTTCACTGGTTTGAGCCTGGAAATAAACAATAAACACATCCGATCACTACTCCTCAGACCTACCTAAGTACGAAACGGTTCACTGGTGCGAGCCTGGAAATAAACAATAAACATATCTGATAACATGAACCTAGACCTTCCCATCCCAAGTCCAAGTTAATGTAGGCTGTCTAAAAATCAGAATAGATAGCTGATTCCCCATCAAACACTGATAATGAAAGTTACAATTTGACGACTTCCAGAAGGCTACAATTGAAGACTTTTACGTAGATCGCTAAAGGTTACAATTTGACGACCTTCACGACAACTGATGGAAGCTCTAATCAAACAGTCTTCATAATCAACATCGGGAGTTACAATCTGACAACTCTTACATATCAGAGAGCTAAAGTAAAGATTACAAAATGACGATCTTTGCAACGCTTCGACAGAAAGAGACTACAAATCGATGGTCTCTTCAAACCAAGAAGTGGAAGTCCTCCCCACACACCAGCATCAAGACGCACTGTGTTCATAGCCACGAACGCAGCTCAACGCAGCTCCGAACATAGCTCAACGCAGCTCCAACCGCTGCTCAACGCGGCTCCAACCGCTGCCCAACGCAGCTCCATACCGCTGCCAAACGCAGCTTCACCTGCTGCCAGACGCAGCTCCAAGCGCTGCCCAACGCAGCTCTATACCGCTGCCAAACGCAGCTTCACCTGCTGCTAAACGCAGCTTCACTCGCTGCCAGACGCAGCTCTATACCGCTGCCAAACGCAGCTTCACTCGCTGCCAGACGCAACTCTAACCGCCGCCAGACGCAGCTCGTAAACACTGCGTTCAAACGCAGATTTCATTCCAGAATACAGGATTTGCGTTTGACTCGTTCAAACACGAGCTAAACGGTTTCAAAACTGTTTTCCACGATCTGAGGGGATCACAACTCCACTCAGGAGTGATTTAAGGGGGCGGTTACATCCCATTAGCCCCACTTAGGAGCGAATTAAGGAGATGGTTACACCCCTTAATCCTCTATAAATAACTAAGAAATCAGCTTAGTTAAGGGCTGGCATTTTCGGATCCGAGACTTGGCAGCAAAGGGGGAGATCTTGGAGCATCTGATTGAGAGATCGGCATTCATCCTTTGGAGCATTCCTTGAAGCCTTCGGCCTTGGCTTGAGAACCGATTCTCGGTTCAAATTAACTCTTTTCCAAGAGTTTCCAACTCATTCAGAGTTATCAACTCATCTAGAGTTTCAGACTTGCCACGCAAGTCCTCCACAACATCAAATCGTGAGGAGGAGATATCGTTCCAGCGAATAAAGACATTCGGATCGTCAACGAGAAGCAAACTCGACGCAAGCATTCGAGGGAGGCATCTTATCGCTACCGTGAAGAACCCAGAATTAAACAAATGGGAGAATCCAGATCATTCTCTTCTCTTTTGTAATCGGAATCCAAATTATAATCGATTTTGAGAGAATACAAATCAAATTTTATTTCATTGTCTTTTTACATCAAATTTCCCACAAACAAAAGATGGCGACTCCGCTGGGGACAAGCTTCTCTGATGAAGAAGTGGTGGCGCAATCCGACGTTCATCTTATTGGAACAACCTTTGAAACTCTGATCATCGAGTTTGATCAAGCCAAGTATGAGGAAGCCCTTTCCTCTGGATCCCTTAGCCCTAAGGCTATACGCAAGATCTGCAAAATCTCCAAGGAGACTAAAGCTTCAACTGTTGCTCCTATGCCGAAGGAAGACCTCTCCTTTGGGCCAGATTGCTTGGACAGCCCCTCCTCCGATGGAGTGGGCTCAGCTTCAGCCAAACCCCCGTCAAGACGACGGGTATCGGGTCGCAAGATGCCTATTGAGATGGCAAACTTGATCAACACAGATGGTGACGTCGTTACAAAAGCCTTGAAGCAGGCTAAGAAGAATGCCACTCGACGAAGGAGGATTTCCCTACGACGAGCACATCTCCGTGAATGCCAATCTTCAAGTCAACACGAGCTTCGTGTTTGTGAGCCTAAACGCAACCATGTGCTCTGCGTTTCTGCTTCAGAACGCAAGCCTCGCGTCTATGAGCCCAAACATAGGCTCTGTGTGAATAAGACTGAACGCAGCCCTCAGTGGTGCATTGTACAGTCAAAACGCAGCCTTTAGGAGTGCGTTCCATTAACTGAATGCAACTCTCAGGCATGCGTTTTAGAACCAAAAAGCAGATCTTGGGACTGCATTTCACCAGCAACACCTGGACCCCCGGCTCGCTGACCGGGCAGCGAGACCCCCGAATACTCTGCGTAGTGCGACTAGATTGAGGGGCGAATGTCAAAAGTTCATGGATCCAAGGCATCTAAACCAGATTCATGTCCACCAAGAGCCAGTCCTATCCAATCATAGACTGGGGGTTCCAGTTCAAACCTCACGATCAGTGAGTAATTCTCCTCGAATCTTTACAACAGATTTGAGAGAGTTCATATCGAGAGAAAGACCGATGCAACAAATTATTCGTTCATTCCAATGTGAACGACTGATCCCTACGGTCCTCTCGGGATGTCAATGCTGCTCATATGCGGCCAAACTGTTGGTATTCGACCAATTTACGAACGTTGCTTTGCCCAACCAACGACGACGTTCTCACAGGAAGAAGTCTCCAGAGACCGAATATCCTGGGGTCACTATCAATGTGATCGGTAGAGGGAAAGCCTCGGGTCCTAGTTCCGATGACTCTGAGACAAGTCATTCACCGACCGTCAGAGAAATCGCTAATGAGTTTGAAGGAATCTACCAACGCACTCGGATGCGAACAGGTGTCATCCCCCCTGTTAACTATCAAAGGTTAGCCAGAGGAACCAATTTTGATGATGAACACTCAGCCATTGCAGAGTCTCAATCATCAAGCTCTTTCGTTGGGCATGAGAACTTCGTCCATATGGCAGAACATTCTGAAGATCTTACAAAGAGGGTTGCTGAGCAAGAGGCCATGCTCAAATCTCAGCAGAAGGCCATCAATGAACTCATGGCCCTGCTGACTCAAATCGTCGCAGACAAGACCAAATCTCAGGAGACAGATTCGTCGCCTAGGCAAGAATCTTCCCGGAGGAAAAAAGCGTCTTCATCCCGACTTCATACAAGCAAAGGGAAGGGAAAAGTTGTAGATGACACGGCTTCTGACCAAGAAGCCCACAACCTGGAATCTTCCTCTGATGAAGGAAGAGAGACGGAGAACGAGCAGAATCTCCAGTTTGCCAAAATAAAAGAATTGGAAGCCCGCCTCAATGTCATTGCTAACAGAAGTGAGCTCCAAGATGAGGGAGTTACCAGGCCCTATCCAGCCAAATGGGATGTAGCCCTTTATCCTCCGAAGTTTGAAGTCCCGACGTTACAAGCTTTTGATGGCACGGGATCACCGAACCAACATATCTATCATTTCAAGTCACAGACTGGGAATGTGATATCAAACGACGCCATTCTGACTCGATTATTCTTTGGCACCCTCAAGGGAGTTGCCTTTGAATGGTTCAGAAAACTTCCTACGGGATGTATCCAAAAGTGGACAGATCTAGAGAGACTCTTCCTATCGAGATTCTTTGAAGATGATACAGAAGTCTCCATCCATACCCTTCTTGCCACTAAACAGAAGAAGAGGGAGTCCGTCAAAGCTTTCGTCAAGAGGTTCCGAACCATGGCTCTCCAGTGTTCGTCAGGTATGACACAGTCTACCTTAGTAGAGACCTGTCGACACAACCTGCAGACCAACATTCTAGCTCGAATAGGGGTTGCAGAATGCCGTTCCTGGAGACAACTGATCTCTCAAGGCGAGCAGACTCAAAAGATTATTGCTAGGATCAAAGCTGAAGAACAAAGTAGGTAGGATCATCCCGAGCAATCGGGCCAAGCCCAATCTTCTCCTGAGCGATCGAACCAAGCTCACTCTTCCCAGTCAGAACCGGAAGAAACTACGGCCGCTGAAGTCAATCCTTTCCAGTAGGATGGCGGGTCCAATAACTATCATGTTAACAATTACCTCTGATAGTCAAGCTCGTTAGATAGTGGCCCATAAGGTAATGTGCCACGTCTACCCTTTTTCCCCTGCACTTGTTCAAGACTGGGGGTTGGTTTATTTGTAGTTCATTCGATTATGAGCAATAAATTTTCTGAGTTGTCATGTTCAATAGAACACCTCTGTCAACCATGAAATCTACCAAAACTATCACGTTAACCGTTACCTCTGATAGTCCATCAACCTACCAATCCTCTTCAAGAAGGATGGTGGGTCCACCAAAACTATCACGTTAACAATTACCTCTGATAGTCCATTCCCTCCAAATTCCCCCACCAATCCTCTTCAATAGGATGGTGGGTTCATCAAAACTATCACGTTAATGATTACCTCTGATAGTCCATTCTCTCTAAATTCTTCTGCCAATCCTCTTCAATAGGATGGTGGGTCCATCAAAACTATCACGTTAATGATCACCTCTGATGGTCCATTCTCTCCAAATTCTCCTGCCAATTCTCTTCAATAGGATGGCAGGTCCACCAAACTATCACGTTAATATTTACCTCTGATAGTCCATTAACTTGCCGATCCTCTTCAAGTAGGATGGTGGATCCACAAAACTATCACAGTTACATCTGATAGTCAAACTCATCAGATAATGGCCTACCAGGTGATGTGCCTCTATTCCGACTTCATAGATAGTGCCCCACTAGGTGATGTGCCTTATCTACCTCTTTTTATTCCCCTGCTAAGTCTTAATCAAGACTGAGGGTTGGTTACTTGGAATCCACTGGATTAAGAGTAACGAATCTTTCACATCGTTAAGTTAACATTATACTTCTGACGATCATCACCCCCACATAGTATGAATGCATCTTGCATCACTCCCAATTTGTCACGTTAACAATACACCTCTGACAATCAACTTATCAATCCTTGTCAA
The DNA here is from genome assembly GCA_022839385.1 of Asparagus kiusianus. NCBI lineage: Eukaryota > Viridiplantae > Streptophyta > Magnoliopsida > Asparagales > Asparagaceae > Asparagus > Asparagus kiusianus. The sequence goes on along the minus strand of BQKN01060809.1, from coordinate 6,553 downwards.
TAGGATGATAGATCCTCGAAATTACTTAAATCGCAATCTTTCCCAGCAAGACACTAAGTCTTCAAAATCTTATTCAAATCACAAGTATCAGAACTCATCATTCCTGATGATAAACTCACCTAGCAAGTTTCCCCAGCGAGATGCTAATTCCTAAAATCTTGTGCAAGTCACAAGTATACAAATTCCTGTCATGTTAACATCATACCTCTGACAAATCCACTTATCAATCCTCGTCAATAGGATGATAAGTCCACAAAGTTGCTCCAATCGCAACATCTCTTGTCACGTTAATATTACACACCTCTGACAACCCACTTATCAATCATCGTCAATAGGATGATAAGTCTCCAAAGTTGCTCCAATCGCAACACAAATTTCCGTCATGTTAATACCAAACCTCTGACAATTCACTTATCAATCCTCGTCAATAGGATGATAAGTCCACAAAGTTGCTCTAATCACAACACATCCTCTTGTCATGTTAACATCGTACCTCTGACAATCCACTTATCAATCCTCTTTAATAGGATGATAAGTCCACAAAGTTGCTCCGATTGCAACATTCTCTTATCAATCCTCTTCAATAGGATGATAAGTCCACAAAGTTGCTCCAATCGTAGCATTCTCTCATCAATCCTCTTCAATAGGATGATAAGTCCATAAAGTTGCTCCGATCGCAACATTCTCTTGTCACGTTAAATCAAACACCTCTGACAAATCCACTTATCAATCCTCTTCAAAAGGATGATAAGTTCACAAAGTTGCTCCAATCGCAATAAATTCTTGTCATGTTAATCCTACACCTCTGACAAAATCCACTTATCGACTCTCTCCAATAGAGCGATAGGTCCTCAAAGTTGCCGTGATCGCAACATCTTCGTGTCACGTTAATATCACACCTCTGACAAAATCAACTTATCGACTCTCCTCAATAGAGTGATAGGTCCACAAACCCGTCAAGTTAACATCATACCTCTGATGACCAAATCAACTTATCGACTCTTGTCAATAGAGCGATAGGTCCACAAATCCGTTAAGTTAATATCACACCTCTGACAACCAAATCAACTTATCGACTCTCTTCAATAGAGCGATAGGCCCATAAAATACTGTTAGGTTAACATTACACCTCTAACAGTCAAACCCCCCAATGAACTTGTTAATCCTTTTTCAACAAGAATAGCAAGTTTTTATCATAAAATCCCCAACGGATTAAAGATTTTCTGGAATTATCCTAGTGATAGTGAAGAAAATTTCTGAATTTCACTCTAAGTGAAAATTCATGCCAAGTTAATACAACACCTCTGTCGCTTTCAACTTTCTTTTAGTGTTTCAAGTAACACAGGAAGAAACCAACGACGAAGCCTACGTATTTAATATCGTAGCACCAAAAATCCATGCCTTTCGCGCATGGGAGACTTTATCTCGATCCCTAAATAGAGATAAGTCTACGCCTAACACGCGTCGCCGGTTAGTCTTTTTCCGTAAAAATGACAAAGTCTATGTATTCAAAATCATAGCATCAAGTCTAAGAGGGTTCATTCTCTTAGCACAACGTTACATATGGAATGGACTTAGACAATCCACATGCTAGCCCGACTCAAACGGTAGTCGGTAAAGGCTTATCAAATCCGTTGATGGCTGAGGATTTGCCAAAAATCCTATGACTGTTTTTGGGCCCATTAGCTGAATGGATGTGAGCCGTGACATGACGTTTGAGAGCTTCTGCTCATGAGTGGCCTGTACCGTCGCTAAGGTTTCTCGTTGAAGCTCATCCTCACACAGGTCCTGCATGTCAAATCTCTTCAACCAAGATGCCTTTGAAGCGGGTGCAGAGAACCAATCCTTTACCACAAGGAATCAACAGCTCTAAGATCAGAGTTGAGATCCAAAGTATTTCGAAAATTCTTCCCAGTCAACCGCGAACTTTTGAAAACTTTGGAGGGGGTTCTGTAGGCTGTCTAAAAATCAGAATAGATAGTTGATTCCCCATCAAACGCTGATAATGAAAGTTACAATTTGGCGACTTCCAGAAGGCTACAATTGAAGACTTTTATGTAGATCGCTAAATGTTACAATCTGACGACCTTCACGACAACTGATGGAAGCTCTAATCAAACAGTCTTCATAATCAATATCGGGAGTTACAATCTGACGACTCTCACATATCAGAGAGCTAAAGCAAAGATTACAAAATGACGATCTTTATAACGCTTCGACAGAAAGAGACTACAAATTGACGGTCTCTTCAAACCAAGACGTGGAAGTCCTCCCCGCACACCAGCATCAAGACGCACTGTGTTCATAGCCACGAACGCAGCTCAACGCAACTCCAACCGCTGCTCAACGCGGCTCCAAGCGCTACCCAACGCAGCTCTATACCGCTGCCAAACGTAGCTTCACCTGCTACCAGACGCAGCTCCAAGCGCTACCCAACGCAGCTCTATACCGCTGCCAAACACAGCTTCACCTGCTGCTAAACGCAGCTTCACTCGCTGCCAGACGCAGCTCTATACCGCTGCCAAACGTAGCTTCACTCGCTGCCAGACGCAACTCTAACCATCGCCAGACGTAGCTCGTAAACACTGCGTTCAAATGCAGATTTCATTCCAGAATACAGGATTTGCGTTTGACTCGTTCAAACACGAGCTAAACGATTTCAAAACCGTTTTCCACGATCTGAGGGGATCACAACTCTACTCAGGAGTGATTTAAGGGGGCGGTTACATCCCATTAGCCCCACTTAGGAGCGAATTAAGGAGGTGGTTACACCCCTTAATCCTCTATAAATAACTAAGAAATCAGCTTAGTTAAGGGCTGGCATTTTTGGATCTGGGACTTGGCAGCAAAGGGGGAGATCTTGGAGCATCATAGATTGAGAGATCGGCATTCATCCTTGGGAGCATTCCTTGAAGCCTTCGGCCTTGGCTTGAGAACCGATTCTCGGTTCAAATTAACTCTTTTTCAAGAGTTTCCAACTCATTCAGAGTTATCAACTCGTCCAGAGTTTCAGACTTGCCACGCAAGTCCTCCGCAACGTCAAATCGTGAGGAGGAGATATCGTTCCAGCGAATAAAGACATTCGGATCGTCAATAAGAAGCAAACTCGATGCAAGCATTCGAGGGAGGCATCTCATCGCTACCGTGAAGAACCCAGATTTAAACAAAGGAGAGGATTCAGATCAATTCTCTTCTCTTTTGTAATCAGGAAATCCAAATTGTAATCGATTTTGAGAGAATACAAGTCAATTTTCTTTCACTGTCTTTTTACTACAAATTTTTCCACAAACAGTCAATAACTCATATCTCACGGGTCACTATGATCAATCAATACATGCGATTCTCAACTATAACAGGGTATAAATGCCATAAATACTATGTAACAGTGTCATGAATCATGAATAGGAAACGTGAACAACTACTAATAATAGTGCAAGATGGAACTACAACTATCAAATAATTACGCATGAAATCTCACAATTTCCGATCGTCATGATCATAAAATTATTTATTCCAAAAATTCTTTTAAAAATTCTTTCTCGTTATATTAATTCAAAATAACCCCATTTTCAAAATCAACTTCTTTTCTTATAATAATAATTTTAAAATAAATCTAAAAATATTCTTTTTATTAAAAGCATCTCGTAATTAATATCGTTCATCAACAAACTCACGTAGGTAATTACATATCACAATCTAATCCATGAAATCAATTACTAACAGATATAAATAATGGAATATCAAATCAAAGGAAGCGGGATCTTGCACATAAATAATCTACGACAAATATAAGAATTGGAACGAAACTAAACGAGGATCGGGATCTTGCCCGCGAGGTCGTGGGACCTGATGACGAGATGGTAGCGCCACAGATTGCTATCCATCGTTCGTCGATGCGCGCGACGAGTCGACGGGCTGATTCGTGAAGTTGAGCAGCGGCGAATGGATGACGAGCGTGGTTTTGGGGCTGTCGCGGGGAGTTCGACGGGACTATGGGGTTGCCGTCAGCAGGAGGGATCACCGACGATGTCGACGTCTAGGTGAGGGGGCATCGGGTGGAAAGTCGGTAGTAGGTGGCAGCGAGGTGGTGGAGCAGGGGGTGAGCAGGAAAGGGTAGAGCTGAGGCATGGTCTGAGAGAGGCCGCTGGACTTGGTGGCTGAGCGGTGGATGGTCGGAGCTTGGGCACGATGACGTGGGGTGGTGGGCACGGCGTTGAGGGCTGTGAAGGTGGTTGGTGCACTGGTGGTTTGCGGGGAGGTGGCTGAGGGCGACTTGGAGCGGGGTGAGACCGAGTGGGGGTCGAGGAAAGGCTCTGGGCAAAGGGCAGGGGCGGTGGTGGTCGTTGGGCAATGGATTGGGGCAGTTCGGGTGAGAGGGTACTGTGGTGACGTCGGGGATGAGAGAGCAGGGCACAGGCGGCAGTCAGACTAGGTCTAGTCGTCGTTGGGGAGTTGGGTAGTGGGTGGCGAAGGCGAGCAGGGGAGAGGGGGTGCTGGCGATTCTGAAGGAGGGCGGCGGTGACCTTGGGTCTTGTAGGACAATGGCTGGAGGGGGACTGCGCGTTAGTGGAGCTCGTCGGCGAGGGGAGGCCGACGGGGAAGTGGGTGGCTGGAGGTTGTCGGCATTGGGTTTGTGGGGGCGTGAGGTGGTTGATGGGTTTAGAGGTGATGGTGCTTGGGGAGAGAGAAAGAGATGAAGAGAGAGAGAGGAGAGAGATGGTGAGGCAGCTGAGTGAACAGGAGAATGGTTTTGGTTATGGGTATTTATAGACATATATAATATTAGTTAGGGTTTTAAGAAACAAAAATTAATTAAAATAATTAATTACTGATATTTAAAAAACAAAATAATTACGGAATATTTATTTACAAATAAAAACGTACTAGTTGTTTTAATACAACCGCTGATATGCAAATGAAGAAATAATATTATAAATTGTACAATTAAATAAGAATAATTAATAAAATATATAATTACTTATTTTTAAAAATCAAATAATTATAAGATAATTATCTACGCGATAAAACCTACCAGTTTTGCTAGTATGATAGCTGATGCGTAATAATTAAAATAATATAAATTTTAAAATCATTTAAATATAAAATTTGGACTTTTAAATCATAGAAAATTCTAGAAGGCCGAGATCAAAACAAATATTCTTTAAAAAATAATAATTAAATATTTTAAAATACTAAAAAATTATTTTAACTAGTATCAAAATTCACGGTCATTACATTCTACCCACCTTAAAACAAATTCTGTTCTCGGAATTAAAATAAGAACCCAAGGACATATATGGAATGATATCCATAAGTAGAGGAGACAAGAAACACATGAATGTTACGGACAAGAAACAGTGGGAAGTTCCGGAGTCAAAAATTGATAAGATTGGGATGAAAAAAAATCTATCAAGAAGATAGGATAAGGGCTCAAGAATAGTCTCACGGATGAAATATGATATGTATCTAAGTTGTTATTTATATTCTCACTAGTGAGGACTCGGGACCGTGACCTGCATGGGCCACCACTAAAACCTGTCATGCCCCGCATCCTAAAATACCAGGGGAATCGGAACGTGAATAAGCCCGCGACGTATTAGATTGAGAAGAAATATACACTATCATTTTTTTTCTTCTCAACCTAAGACACTAAGTGTCTGGAAATAAATACAATGCGAAGTCACAGGTCCCCGATCACAGATAGCAAGAATATAATGAACAACATAGAATAAAATAATACATATCATAAATGAATATCATCCCGGACATAATATACGGACATGCCCTTATACAAATTGAACAAAAGAATACTGAAGAAAATGTAACCTACATCGTTTAACGGTAATAGAAAGGAAAATACTACAAGAACAACTAAGATCATCAACTAAGAAGACATAACTGCTTCGGTCTATTCTTCAACTCTATTTGCAAGGCACTCCTGCTGAGAATTCTCGGGCTCCTGATGATCTCCCAGCTGAACCTGTTCTTCTTCTAAATCTGACGTACACCAGAGAAAACAGGTGTACGTCAGCGTGTATGGCATACGGCAAGATCCCACATGGAAAAATATAATGATTGTATGACTAATGCGAAAACCGACGCAACAATGGAAATAAAAAAAGAAGCATGCAACTGGGAATATAACAAAAACAACGTGCAATCCACTACTAACAATAACAATCAGAAGAATCCATAAACATCCGAATAACAAAGTCATACAACTAGACGGAATTAATACTTAAAAGTCTACAACTCAAGACGTAGTACGTCAAGCGAAATAATCCAAACAAGGAAACCCTCATGTATATACCATGTGTCTCGAATTGTAGATAACTAAATATTAATCCCGATCTATGTATGAAAAAAAACATCTAGCCATCCTATCACAACTCATTGATCCACGTCTCACTAGAGTCAAAGTTCACATTATCTGATATCTGGTTAACAACCACATCTCACTAGTACCTCAGACTCGCCCCAGTGTGAAACGTTTCACTGGTGCGTACCAGGAAATAATCAATAATCACAATATCACCGCTCCTCAGACCCACCC
>BQKN01060805.1:0-17453 GCA_022839385.1 Asparagus kiusianus | reverse complement strand
GCGAGACAGTAAAGTCTGTCTCGCCTGGGCGAGACAGTAAAGTCTGTCTCGCCGGCGAGACAATCCAAACTTGTGTTCTTTTTGGCATTTTGGATGTCTTCCTCCTGAACTGGGTTTGGATATCTTTCAGCATTTTTGACGCCTACAGTTACCATCAACATGGTCAATAAGGGAAAATCTCCGATTGTTTCAAGTGGTTCCAACCCGAATTTCTCTCCAGGAAGAAGAGTCAATTCGGGAATAACCCAACGAATATCTCAGCTTCAGCTAGAAGCCGTCGGATATAACGATTACCCGGAGATCGAAGGAATCCATTTCGATGACGAACTCTCGGATTCTTATTCCGCACTCGCCTCCGACGATACAACGTCTAGCATAGGACAAGCTCAGGAAGTGTTCATGATCAACACCGAGCAAATAACCAAAATCATTGAGGATGCTCTAGCCAAGCAGAAAGAAACATTCAAAATCAAAATGGAAATGGCTATGCAGGAGATGAGACAAATGCATGACCAACAAATCCGAGCTTTGTCGAATCAGCTAGCTGAATCCAGCCATCGCACACAGAACGCCACAGTTGACAGCGATCCAGAAGTGGACGAAATCATCATGGCCGACGTACCTCCCAAAAATACTGGTTGTGGTTTAAATGCACACCCTACAGATAACAATACTGGGGTGGTCCCACCAAAGATGACAATGCTGGGGGTGGCCCCGTTATTCCTCTCGAAAATTGCCCAAAACAGGATATAGATAAGGACGAAAAGATGAAGGATCTCGAGAGCAAAATTAACGTTTTAATGTCTGCTCAAGAGGTAACGAAGACCGGCATTCCGTGTCCTTACCCGAAAGAGTGGGACTCGATCCCGTATCCGGCGAAGTTCAACCTGATCAACTTCATGCCGTTCGACGGGAAGGGCTCGCCCACTCAGCATCTAATCTACTTCAAGTCCCACTTGGGCACGATCTCCGGCAATGAATCCTTGATGGTTCGGTCATTCGTCGGCACCCTTCGCGGGCCTGCCTTCGATTGGTATCGGCGTCTTAAATTTGGAAGCATCAACAGCTGGGAGGACCTGGAGAGCATGTTCCTCACTCATTTCTTCGATGATGATGCCGAAGTGTCGACCAGGACACTCTTCGATGAGAAACAAAAAGACGGAGAGTCGGTGGATACCTTCATCAAACGCTTCCGCAATCAGGCAATGAACTGTAAGGATCCCATCACGGAGGAATTCATCTTGCAGACTTGTCATAATAATTTGTCCATTAACATCTTGGACGTTATGGGAGTAGAGCCGCTCAATACCTAGAAAGAGTTGAAGGTGCGTGGAGAGCAGGCCGAACGCTTCCTCAGAAGGAGGAAGGTCGAAAGAAGCCAACCGATGGCTAACCTTCTGAACCCGAGTCTCATTTCCCATGATGAAAGGAAGGCACCTACAACAGCTGTTGATGTTAATCAGACGTCGCAACAGCAGCCCCGAAGACAGCAGAAGACTTCGGATCAAAGGCTCCAAAAAGAGTACTCATTCAAGGACGAAGACGTTCCAGCCATCTTCGAGACCCTTCTCGAAAATAATAAGATCAAGCTGCCACCCATCACGAATCAAGAGGAAGCTGACAATACTACAGATCCGAAGTACTGCGCGTACCACAGGAGGATCCTTCATCCCACCAAGGCTTGCTTTACTTTAAAGAATAGCATCCAGACCTTAGTTGAAGCCGGCGTCATAACGCTAGGATAAGCCAAATGAGAATGGCAAGACTCCGATAAGTATAAGAGTATAAACTGCTTCTCAACACTCCGACAAGTATACGAGTATAAACTGCTTCTTAATACTCCAATAGGTATATGAGTCTAAACTATTCCCACTCTTGATGGGAAGTTCCTGGAGAATACCATACGTGGTATTCTTAAGGATAACCCGATCATGCAGCCGATACAATGATAAACCCAGTTTCACAAGAAAAGCTGGGGGTGGATAATTCATGTAACGGGAAGTTTCCGAAAGAATGTTGCATGTAATTTTCTTAGGAATAACCCGATCATTACAAAAAAAAAAGTGATAAACACTAAACCCCACTGTGATTTCCAAACACTCTTTTGCTAAGATGAGATTCGATCACTTCGTTGGATCAATCTTCCCTCACAAAACTCCTGTTGGTGTTTAACGACTCACAGTCTTCCACCATAAAATCCCTCACTGATCAAATTAATTGACAGTGGGTCCACTAAAATTCCTTTCGGTTAAATCCACTCAAACTTTCGATGTATCTGTGCACTCAACACTCCCATCGTTAGAATCCGGATATAATACTTGGAATTTTGATATCAATCCTTGGCGAATTGTCAAACCCCTTCGTGTTAAGACCTTATAACTTAACACCAGGAATTTCTTCTGAGTAATTTGTACAAGTCAACACTCCTATTATGATTTGTACTCCTACACCCACTTGGTCAAACCTTCCTACAGCTAGGGCCAAAACCAAAATCCCCTCTTGATTCCTCCAATGAACGAGAGGTCCACTTTCAAACCGAGTGATCAAACCTTCCTACAGGTAGGGTCATCTCAAGCTCCCGCTTGGTCAAACCTTCCTACAGTTAGGACCAAAACCATGATTCACTTTCGATAAACAAGAAATTCATCTTTAGTTTGGTAATCAAACCTTCTGACAGTTAGGGTTATCCGAATTTTTCGATTCTCAGAGTGGAGATTCCACTCCTAGTTTTACTTTTTCGGATTCTGGGGGTGGAGATCCCACCTCGAGTCTCCTTTCCAACTGGAGATAGAATATAAAATTCTTCCTCTTCGGCGTTGTGAGATAGAATATAAAATTTTTCCTCTCCCATTTCGGGTTCGTCTTTGCCCCAAGAGGAGACATCATCCTTCAACTCCAAAAGCTGGTTTAGTCTTTCACCGATTGAAAAAGACACCAGAATACCTGTCTAGGGTATTTTATCCCGAAGCCTAAGTAGGGATAAGTCAGCACTTAACTCGTGCTGCTGGGTGGCTCGTTCCCATGAAAATGACCGAGTCTACGTATTCAATATCGTAGCAACAAAAATCCATGCCTTTTATGCATGGGGAATTTTATCCCGAATCCTGAGTAGGGATAAGTCAACGCCTAACACGCGTTGTCGGTTTAGTCTTTCACCGATTAAAAAAGATACCAGAATCCAGTCTGGGGTAGTTTATCCCAAAGCCTGAGTAGGGATAAGTCAGCGCCTAACACGCGTTGCCGGTTAGTCCTTAACTGTAAAAAGGACAAAAGCCCACATATTTAATATTGTGGCTGGTTGTTATCCATAACGCTAAAATCCGTGCTTCACGTGCACGAGGAATTTTATCCTGAAGCCTAAGCAGGGATAAGCCAACGCCTAACACGCGTTGCCGGTTTAGTCTTTCACCGATTAAAAAAAGACACCGGAGTATAATTCCGGGGAATTTTATCCCGAAACCTAAGCATGGATAAGCCAACGCCTAACACGCGTTGCTGGTTTAGTCTTTCACCGATTGAAAAAAGACACCAGAGTATAATTCTGGGGACTTTCATCCCGAATCCTAAGTAGGGATGAGTCAACGCCTAATACGCGTTGCCGGTTTAGTCTTTCACCGATTGAAAAAGACACCAGAGTACAATTCTGGGGACTTTCATCCCGAATCCTAAATAGGGATGAGTCAACGCCTAATGCGCGTTGCCGGATGCCATGTTCCCGTAAGAAATGGCGAAGTCTATGTATTCAAAATCATAGCATTAAGTCTAAGAGAAGCAATTCTCTTAGCACAACGTTACATGTGAAACGGGTTTTAATAATTCACATGCAAGCCCGATTTAAACGATAATCGGTAAAGGCACGCCAAACCCGTTGATGGCTGGGGGTTTGCCAAAAATCCTAAAGTCTATGTCTAACACGCATTGCCGGTTAGTCTTTGACCGTAAAAAGGACAAAAGACCACATATTCAACATTGTGGTAGGTTGTTATTAATAACACCATAATCCGTGCCTCACACGCACGGGGAATTTTATCCCGAAGCCTAAGCAGGGATAAGTCAACGCCTAACACGCGTTGCCGGTTTAGTCTTTTACCGATTGAAGAAGACACCAGAATCCGAGTCTGGGGATTTTTATCCTGAATCCTAAGTAAGGATAAGTCAGCGCCTAACACGTATTGCCGGATAGTCTATTCCCGTGAGAAAGACGAAGTCTACGTATTCAATATCGTAGCACTAAAAGAGTTAACTCTTTTAGCACAACGTTATGTGCAGAACGGATCTAAACAATCTGCATGCTAGCCCGACTCAAACGGTAGTCGGTAGAGGCTCATCAAACCCGTTGATGGCTGAGAATTTGCCAAAAATTCTGTAAGTGCGAGTCATTGATGCATCAGCTCTGTTAGTTGGTCTCGTGACTCGATTATCCAACAACATTAAAATAAAATCCACAAATACAGATGAATCAGCTTTAACAGTTGGTCCTGCAACCCCGACACTTGGGACCGCCGTGCTCCAATACCTTAAGAGCTTAAACTATGTATACTCCAGTAAATGTACGAGTATAAACTGTGTCAACGTACGACGTTCGAAACCCTAGGGTCAACGCCGGTCAACGCGTAACCCTAGGTCAACGCCAATCAACGCGTTGCGACCAAAAAGTCAACGTTCGACGTTCGAAACCCTGGGGTCAACGCCGGTCAACGCGTAACCCTAGGTCAACGCTATTTAACGCGTTGCGACAAAAAGTTAACATACGGTAATCTGAAACCCTAAGTCAGCACAATGTGACAGAGGTAGTCAGTTCAAAGTCAACTCAATGACACAAGCCAAATTCAACTCACTAGTGATAGACTCGAGATTCCGACGACGGCCAGGCGATAAACGCAGCGCCGGAAGAACTTCGGTTATTCGTCAAAGCATCGAATAGACCGAAAATCGAAGGAGCCAAGAGTTGAAGCTAACTACAGGTCCTTTACGCCGACTGAAGGCTGGATCAATCATATCCAAAGTATTCCAGCCTCTTCTATAAAAGAAACGAGTCCGGAACGCTTTGGAGGGGGTATCTGTAGGCATCGAAAATTACCTATAGGTCTCCACGAACAGCTCAGTGTTAAGGAACGACAATGAACGTCACTATCTGGTTCACAGGAGTTCGATTGACGTCGGTGAATGCTTGAAGTGAATCGACGAACTACGTGAGCTGACAGAATTTCGGAATAACAAAGGCACAGGCTAATCGAGAGCCCCCGTGATGTTTACAAAAGGAACAACGCCCTTCGTGTCTCGTTCATTCTACAGATAATCCAACCATTGGAGCTGATAGAACTCTTCGTCAGACTTCCAACGCATTTGGAATCACTCAAATCCGAGTTCAGACGAAAAAGTTACAGCGAAAACGGTCAAACGGGCATTGAAAACGTCTCAAAGCTGAACTGAGGCACCTACGGTGTCTCGGCCAAGCCAAGACACCCCAAGGGTGTCTCGGCCAAGCCGAGACACCCTAGGGTATCTTGGCCCAAGTTGAGACACCCTAGGGTGTCTCAGCCCAGTTTGAGACGCCCTAGGGTGTCTCCAACGCGGATTTGGGCCCTTTAGGTGGTTTTAACCGCTCTGCAACCCCTTAAGCCTATAAATACAAGCCTCAGGCCCTTATTTTTCAGGGCTGGAGTTTTGGAGAATTGGCGAAGCCCTGCCGGATTGAAGGCTGAAGGTACACGAATTTCAGAGAGGAGGAGGAGAGATCGGATCTAGTTCTTCAACGCAATAGAGAGAGATTCGTCAGATCTACAATTTCTTGGATCTGTTCCTTAGGATTATCCCGTTGCGGTAATCTTAAGAAGAGTGATTATCTCGCTTCGCCGAGATAAGAGCTACAGTTTTTTCTCGATCCCTTCGCGGATAGACGAAGCTCTGCCCAATTTTTTAGCAATCAGATCTGATTGACGGTGGTCCACGGATAAACCCCGGCACAGGCAAAGACACCCACGTGAGCAGAAGACCAATAAACGATCTCCCTGCGTTTGTTTGACAAAGTTGTAAACTTATTTTATTTTCATTGTGTAAGGAGATCTTATAAAAAGATCAACTTTTTATTCGAGTTTATTGTAATGACTAAAGTTGTAATAGATTCGATAGCAATGAAGATAGCAACTTTCACCGCAAACATTCAATTCTTAATGCATAGTCAAGATCCATGCAGCCAAGAACAATTAATATGTTCTCTTTCCAAACCTTGAAGTTTGTCCCATTTAGCATGGGAATTGAGTTGATGTTAGCAGAAATTGTTGCAGCAGATGCATTAGCTGAAATGAAACAAAAGATACTCACATCAATAACCATATTTAGTAATCAATATAATTTAAATAATGATAAAACCCATCTCAAGATATCTGGCACAACATTAATATCAAGTCTTTGGACAGTAATATTAACTTGTAAGTGATACCTTGTTGCAATGATCAAACACTGATAATAACTCATGTCAAATAATGAAACTATCTTTGGATCGATTCATTATTCACATGTAAACCTTATAATTGTCACACGTTTATCACCACAGATGTGTATACAGTCTAAATAAATATTAACCTTCCTTTGGGCCGATTAAATATTTACACGAAAGCATACACACAAACATCTCACATTCCTCTGAACAATCTACACAAGAGAGGTTACTTTGGCAACTTCTTGTTTCAATTAAACATTTGGAGTGAGAGACAACCTTAATACCTTAGTGTCATAATATTTGAATCAAATAATAGATTAGCTACCAAATTAGATTTAAATTAAAAATTTAATTTAAATCAACTGAATTTTCAAAAACTTAATTGGGGTCTCATAGCTTAATTAGGGCCCATAACTTAATTAAATAAATTAAGTATACCAAAGTGGACCCATAAAAAAGCTGAGGCTTAACCATAGTGAACACGAAGTTCGCTTGACTTCGAACGCGAGGTTCGACTGTATTGAGTACGAGACTCACTTAAGCACGAACGCGAGGTTCGTCTGAAAATGAACGAACGCGAGGTTCGTTTGATAAAAGAACGCGAGGTTCGTTTTGAGAACGAACGCGAGGTTCGTTTGAATCGAGCGCGAGGCTCGCCTGAGAATGAACGCGAGGTTCGACTTAAATTGAGCGCGAGGCTCACCTGAGAACGAACGCGAGGTTCGACTTAAATTAAGCGTGAGGCTCACCTTAGACCTGAGCGCGAGGCTCACCTTAGTACGAACGCAAAGTTCGTTGAGCGCGAGGCTCACTTAGGAACGAACGCGAAGTTCATTGAGCGCGAGGCTCACCTTAGGAACAAACGCGAGGTTCGTTAAAATTGAAAACGAACGCGAGGTTCGTTAAACTTGAGCGCGAGGCTCACCTGAGTTGAGCGCGAGGCTCACATGAGAACGAACGTGAAGTTCGTTAAATTGAGCGTGATGCTCACCTTACACCAAACGCGAAGTTCGGTCCTTAATTTTCGCCATGATTTAATCACACGAACCCTTAGGGTTTCAAACTGAAACCGCCGCCGCCATTACTCCTGCACCCAAAGGTCAAACCCTAGGGATTCCTGAAGCAGCCGCCGCCGTCGGAGTTGAGGGCGAGGCCGCCAGCAAAGTTCGCCGGCGGGAGCATGGGACCCAAGATCAAACCCAAAAATCCGAAAATTCCTCAATTTTATCTTTCAAATCTAGATGTAGAATCGGAAAAACAAAAGATGATTTTTTGTTCCAGATCCCAAAAAAATTGAAGAAAAAATCAAAGAAAAATCCAAAAAATTCCAAAAAGGTACTGTTCACCGGTGATTTTTTAGCTACTGTTCATCCGAAAAAACTTTACTGTTCATCCAAACATTACTGTTTATCCGTGAACAAAACTTAACCAAAACAGAGATTTTTAAGATCACAAAACCTAATTTTAATCTTAATCTCTAAGAACAAATCAAAGATGGCTCTGATACCACTTGTTAGATCTAAAACTTGAGATCTTAAAACCATATAGCCATGATTAATTCAAAGAGATTAAAAGAAACATAAAAGAGCGGAAGCTTATACCTGAATCCATTGATTGATCTTGATTTTGGGTTTTGGATCTTCTAACCTTAGGGTTTTCTCTTTGGCCGAATTTCTCTCTTAGATGGGGTAAAGAGAATTAGAGAATATTGTAACCCTAGATTAGGGACCATAACCCCTTATTTATAGGTGTTGTACTTTTACAATTTGGCCCCTCAACAAATTACAATTACAACCTGGTATCTGCACATATATCCCCATGACTTATTTAAATACCCATTAACCCAAATTAATTGATCACTTTAGTGGGTTATCCTGAAAGATAGCAATACACAATGATTAATCATATGTGCCCATAATTAGATTTATTAGATTAAATCCAACAGGAAAACCATTAGAGTTTTATGAAGGAAATTCTTGTGAATCACACAATTGGGACTTATTAGGGTTTACTGTAGGCAAAACAAAGCAAAATCAAACCAACAAGTAAACTAAGTAAGAACGACATGAGATTTATGTGATTTGACCTATGTCAGTATGTTTATGAGAAAACATGAGAGTTCGTTTAACCTTATGAAACAAGATAACAAGATCTCTAAACCTTTTTCTCACAAATCCTCATAAGAATATATATAATCTCTTTTCTTCTCTCTTTTTGCTCTCTTAGAAACATAAATTTGATGGGATTTAACTCTAGAACTCAGAAAATATCCTTTTGAACCGGGTAGAATTCATGGACCCAATAAAGATTAAAACCCCAATCTAGGTGGGAGTCAAAGTATGCAGAAAATATTCTAAATGGTCCGACTGGCAGTTAGACCACTCAAAAACTGTCTCATGGTGGACAAAGTGTACAACTGCGTCATGACCTCTCAAAGTTGTAAACTTTTCTTGGGAAATTTCTTCCACCGTCTGACTTCACAAAATTATTGTATCCATATCCTCCTCCTCCTACAAGCTTTCCCATTTTAAAACTCTTCCACCCATTTACCCAATAATATCCTCCTTTATTTTTTTTCTTTCTCTCATCAAAGAAACTCCCACATTCTCCATCAACCTTCTCCATTTCAAAGTCAAACTCTAATTTGAAAAAGGGGCTAATCATGTTGAGGTTTTTTGAGTTTACTTCGTCGATTTTAGAGTTTAAAGGTGAGCTTGGATGATGATTGTTGGGTTTAGATTAAGGTTTGGGTTTAAATTGAGGGAGAAAGAGGAGGGTGTTGATTCGACGACTTTGAGAGGTCAAAACGATGGTGAACGAAAATTTTACAATAAAAAAGTATAACTTGAAAATTTTAGTCATCAACGATTAAAATGTTCATGTTGTGCGTAGCAAAAATTTCGGCAGAGTTTCTGGTGCACAATAAGAGAGAAAGATCGATAGGAATTCTTGTTTCTCAAAGGGAACAAGAATCTGAAGCCTAATATCTCATCAAAGTGGGATATTAGCTCTTCCTCTCGTCAGCTCTAGGACTGCGCGTCGAGGGATCCTAAAAACTATTACAATGGCCACAAACTCAAACAACTAATTTTACGTGGTTCGGCAAACTGCCTACGTCCACAAGGCAAGGAGGGGGGATCTACTATTAGAAAGAAAAAGAATACAAACAAGTTTACAACTCTCACAATCTAAACCCTCAAATAGGCTCCTTACTTTTCTTCTCAAGAAAAGATCAGCCTTCAAATACTTTTTCTCTCTTCACGAAGCCCTAAGTCTTTTCTTTGTTGCAGCCGCTATTTTTCTTCCCCTCACTTTTGCTCTCTGCCAGCGCCGCCAACGAAATAAACTCCGTGCCCTCTATGCTCCTACCTCCTGCACCACCGAACCCTAGGAGAATAAGCCTATTTATAGCTACTAAATCACCTTTCGGGTGGGCCTGCTAAAGTTCTCATCTCCTTACGCGTTTTCCTTTTTGATCTCTTCACCTGTTAACATCATGTGGTGGCCCCCACTCAACAACAAAGAAGCAAAAATGCTGAGAACATGAGAACGTGGCCACGTTCTCAATTGCAATGGCCCCCACACGCTGTCCCTTCACAATTCTCCACCTCGGTGAAGTTTTCCCAAAACTGAGCCGACACCAACCAAACCAAATGTCTCACTTGTTGTGTCCAGTACGAAGTGAAACAATTCACGACAATGGACTCAATCCATAACAAGTCGAGAACCCAAATAAGAGTGCAAACACTCTCCAAATGTTGGTATCAATGCACCAAATCGATCTCACCCCCATCAACATCCAACCCGGCTGTATCATAAAGACTGCTTACGTATCCTCTTGCCCAAGGAATCAAGCCAAACTTAGTTCACCCAAATGGTCACAAACGACATCAATCCAATAGAAGAGTTCGCAACCCTTCTCCAACATCATCAACTCTACGGCTGATAGTACCTCCAATGGCCTCAAACACCTCCACCTGAGATGAACCAATGACCATATCCAAACTATGTCTGCCAGCTGCACTCGGTTCAAAACCCAACTCATCATCTGCATCCAAAACCAAATGATCTCCAAGCCGTGTCACCTCAGCTGGAATCCCAAATAATGCAGAATGACCTGGAGTATGTGGAAAAATTCCCACCCAATGTGAAGTAGCATCAACTTCCACCCGCTGCGATACCTCTAAGGTCTGTCCAAAACTCTCCACCTGCTGAGAGTCAATTAGCTTCCTTATCGAAGCCTCATCTAAAGTGACACAACCAGACCTATCTTCTAATGAAGTTTTACCTCCAATCACAGCAGTTTACAACTCTTTAATAGGATGACCCAAATATGTCGAAGCCTCTGTCCAGAACCTCTTCTGCAAAACATTGCTCGACCACAAACACCGATCCTCCTCCAGTAAGGCACGGTTCTCCAAATTTGCCACCTTATTTAGTTGCCCCAAGATTTCCTTTCTAATGAAGTGTATCAAAATGCCATGAGCTCGGCTCCAATACAGAAATAGGTCCATCTTGTACCTCCCATCATAATAGAGTACCTTCACCTTTCTGTCTATTACACACTTCTTCAAACTGTTGGATACTACTAGGATTTTCTCCAATGGTGATTTGGTTGCAACCCAAACACGCCTAGAACAGCCACCAACAAAGGAAACCAAACTTCTATTACCTTCCAATGATGCCCCCTTAGAAGGCCCCCAAACATCCACGTGAACTCCTCCAGAACGACCCTTAGCACGTTGAATAGAGGTGTCACACTTCACCTTGGTCTTCTTTCTCACATCAACATGTTCACTGGACTTCAAACTGTAGGTCTTCGCACCCTCTTTCAATCTATGCGAGTAATCAATACTGGAATGGCCAAGCCCCAAATACCGCAGTCTAGTCGAATCAACAGAAGTCGCCAGCTCTCCACCTGTCACTATACCTCCAGTCAAGTAATACAGGTCATTCCTCCTGACGCCCTTCATCACAATCCGAGTGTCTTTCACGATCTCGAGAACCATGTCCTCAATACGAACCTTCAGACCCTCTCCAACCAAAGCTTCAATCGAGATCAAGTTTTTCCTTAAAGAAGGAACATATATCACATCATTTAACTCCCTAACAGTCCCGTCAAACATCTTGATGCGAATTCTTCCTATCCTAAGGATCTGGCATGCATGGTTATCAGCTATGTACACCACACCACTATCCACCAGCTTCTCAAAACTGGAGAACCATTCCCTTCTTGGGCACACATGATAGGTCGCACCACTATCCAACATCCACTCGGATTCCTCCGAATAGCTATCTTTCGGACTGATAGAAAGCGAATAAATAGAAGAGTTAGAATTATTACCATCCGATATGATGTTTGCTTCTGATGATGGCCGCTTCCCTTTTCCCTTCTGCTTATTCTTCATCCATTCATCAAGCTTTGGGCAGTCTTTCTTTCAATGACCAGTCTCCTTGCACCAAGCACACTGATCTTTTCCTACTCTAGACTGTGACTTCCAATTCTTTCGGTTCGGATTCTTTCCTCTTGCGACCAACGCCTCTGCTACCGGCTCAACTGAAGCCTCCTTATCCTTCTTTCGAAGCTGATAATTCACCAATACAGCAGTTACCTCACTATACAAAAGGGTTGCCTTCCCATTAATCAGAGTAAGGACGAAGGTCTCATATTCCTCGTCAGGCAAGGAACTCAACAACAGCAACGCCTTGTCCTCATCTTCAATAATGACATTCACATTCGTCAAATCCGTAAGAAGCTTTGTGTAGGTGTTCATGTGATCTCTAATTGAGATTTCCTTCTTCAATTGGAAACGATAAAGTCTCCTCTTCAAATACAAGCGGTTCTCAATACTCTTTGTCAGATACTTGCTTTCGAGAATCTCCCAAATCTTCTTTGCAGAAGTCTCATTCATCACATCATATTTTAGATCTTGAGTCAAACAAGACCTAATCACACCACACGCTATTCGATTCATCTTCTTCCAAACCTTCTCTTCAATCTCATCTGGCTTGCCATCTAACTCCAATGTATCCTCCAAATTCTGCGCGTTCAGCGCATCCAAAACCTCGCATCTCCATAATCTAAAGTTGTTTGTGCCATTAAACTTCTCCACATCTATCTTCATAGAGTGTATATTCAAACTCTGAATGGTCTTCGCGCCAGAAGCACCACCCTCGACACCCGAAGCACCTTCTTTCCCCGACATCTTACGCACTAACGAACGAAGAATAGATCAAAACTGAAAAGATAGAGTCTTTACCAAAAAGATCCCACCTTTATCACCAAACGAAGCCCTAGACGAGCCTCCAAATTGATCTACTCCTCCAAATAGCCCAAGCGTAGCCCGAGCTCTGATACCACTTGTTGTGCGCAGCGAAAATTTCGGTAGAGTTTCTAGTACATAATAAGAAAGAAAGATCGATAGGAATTCTTGTTTCTCAAAGAGAACAAGAATCTAAAGCCTAATATCTTATCAAAGTGGGATATTAGTTCTTCCTCTTGTCAGCTCTAGGACTGCGCGTCGAGGGATCCTAAAAACTATTACAATGGTCACAAACTCAAACAACCAATTTTACGTGGTTCGGCAAACTGCCTACGTCCATGGGACAAGGAGGGGGGATCTACTATTAGAAAGAAAAAGAATACAAACAGGTTTACAACTCTCACAATCTAAACCCTCAAATAGGCTCCTTACTTTTCGTCTCAAGAAAAGATCAGCCTTCAAATACTTTTTCTCTCTTCACGAAGCCCTAAGTCTTTTCTTTGTTGCAGCCGCTATTTTTCTTCCCCTCACTTTTGCTCTCTGCCAGCGCCGCCAACGAAATAAACTCCGTGCCCTTTATGCTCCTACCTCCTGCACCATCGAACCCTAGGAGAATAAGCCTATTTATAGCTGCTAAATCACCTTTCGGGTGGGCCTGCTAAAGTTCTCATCTCCTCACGCGTTTTCCTTTTTGATCTCTTCACCTGTTAACATCATGTGGTGGCCCCCACTCAACAACAAAGAAGCAAAAACGCTGAGAACATGAGAACGTGGCCACGTTCTCAATTGCAATGGCCCCCACACGCTGTCCCTTCATAGTTCATGGGCGGATCTACCTTGGATTAGCATAGGGCGCAGGCCAGGTCAACCCGACCTAGCCCGACATGGGTAATGACATGGCACGGCCCATAGAGGGCTAGGTCCAACCCTGCTTGTTATATAAGCAGGTCACGGGCCGAGCTAGATCTAGCTCCGGGATCACGACGAAAGAAATCGGCCCGACCCATCATCGACCCGGCCCGGCCTAACTAAGATTTTTAATTATTATGTTTAGTATTTAGTTTTTTTTGCAAAATATAAATGAAAGTTATTAACTTCTTATAGATGTAAGTCTTCCTTTGAAGTCCAAATCATGTATATTTTTGTGTTTGTAATATTTTTCCGTGTGATGTTTATCTTTGTATAATGAGCGTGGGTATGTATATATATCATTTTGAATAAAGAGTAGGATAGAAAAAATGATTTAAATATAATTTAATAGATACGAATACATAGTTAATATAGTTTAGAAATTAAAAATAAAAAATTTAGAAAAAAGTTAAAAAAACCACCGGTCGACCCACGACGTGGGTCGGCCTTGACTCGGTCCGCCCCTTGGTGCGTGTGGGCTAGGCCGAGTTCAATCCCAAACCCAGGATCATAAAAATAGGACCGACCCTTTCTGGCTTGGACGGGCTCGGGTCGGATCCTGCCCGACCTTGAACCCGACGAACTGGGTCACGAGCCTGAACCGGCCCGGCCTACGCCCACCCCTACCTTGGTTAAAGTAGTATCATGTAACACCCCTTTATCCAAAGGGGAGCTAGAGTATGTAATATCTAGTCATGAGTTTTTACCTTTTCCCTTCTTTTCACAAAATCAACTAGAAAAGTTCTTCTTTTTTCACCTCAATAAGATTTGTATGCTTTTAACCCCCGATGATGGAGGAAAGTCTAAACTAGGTGAGCGGCGTGAGCCTTTAAGTACTATTCTCATGTGATGAGATAAGAAGTTCGTTTTGATGTAAGTTGGGTCCAAGTCGTTTCTAATATATGCCATATTAATTGAAGTTACTAAAGTGCATACATATTTAATAATATTATTATTAATTATGAGATTATTTAATAATATTATTATTAATTATGAGATTATGTACTTTGTGAAAATATGAAAACTCATTATCGAGATAGTTGTATTATTTTGATTATTAATTATATGGTGATACTACTTTTTATAGATCTTGGATACGCCATTGAAATGGTCTTATTGACGATGAAGCTTTTAAAAATAGGCTTCGATGCTCCAAACAACTGATTTTGGAGCACTGATGACGATACGGGTGTATCTTCTCTTCGGAACTTAGTGATCCTCATGGAAGCTTGAGGATAGATGATTCTCATGGTAACTTGAGAATAGAGGTGTAAAACAACAAAGTGGAACGCAGGTTGAAGCGTGGAACGAGACGACGAATCGAAAAATCGAAGCATCCAGTTTTCAGCCCGTGAGTCGACTCATACATGTACATGAGTCGACTCATCAGGATGAGTCGACTCATGCCTGTCATGAGTCGACTCACAAAACCCAGCCGTTTTGTCAAAAGTTTCTGACCAGTCGACTCATGCCTGTCATGAGTCGACCCTTGTGTCATGAGTTGACTCATATATGCACATGAGTCAACTCATCGATGGTTTTCTGGTTCGTTTAGGTTTCTGTTTGCACGAATTTCTGTGGGTTTGAGCTTGGTTATTTACCACTTTGCCATCCACGTTGTTACACCTATATAAGGGATTGTTTAGGGTTTCTAATAAATCAGATGTAATCAAAGAGAGATTCTAATCAAGAGAGATTAGGGTTTAGAGAGAATTGAGAGTTTGTTCTCGATTTTAGTGAGATTTGTGAGAGAGTGATTGTAATCTTTTCATATCATAATCTAGAGAGGGTATTTTCATTCGCCACATACTAAATTATTCTTGTGTTTCTGTCATCCTCTTCTCAACTCACCTTTGATAATTCCGTGATCAAAGGTGCTCGCACGGCGACTCGTATCAGATGACATGTTTAGTAAATTTATACTCTCTCTCATTCCATTGTTTAAGGGTGAGACGGTTTTTTGGGCGTTCCACACCAAAAATTATAAATGAGTAGAAGTTTAGGGGTATTTTAAAAATTGAATGTATCTTTAAATGGGATAAAATCTAATCTTTGAAAATAGTTAATTATCAGACTGATTAGTATCCTGTAAATCTTCTATGGAGTTTCCTTATACCTATATATTTTTAATCTCATGACAATATACCCTATTTGTATCACATTGTTTTCTATCTATTTATGTCATATGTCAATAAAAACCCATTTTTGAAGAAAAAAAATCAATAGAAAAACCTGTAATTAATTAATTTAACATAGAAAAATTATGTTTTCATAATCATGAAGGGAGAAAATTATGAAAGACATCACGATTTCAATAAATTATTTATTGACAAATTTATTTTTATATCACATAAATTCTTCTTAAACGTTTTAAATTTTTAAAAATTAATAGAATAATACGTTGTCTTCTTGGATTTGACAGAAAAAGGGGAAGGTGAAAAAAATATGGAAGAGGATATAGGAGCGGTTGTGAGAAAGAAGAAAAACAAATTAAACGAGGAATGGCCAAAATATCCCTTATATTTTCAACATTTTTTTTCATTATTTAAAGTAGAAGTAAATTCCTACTTTCGAAGCACCAGTGCAATGCTTCTAAAGATGCTCCATCGGCAAAAACAGTCAATAAAAAAATCCCAATCTCGTAAATTAGCCTTTTCCTTTCGTTCAAAGTTTAGGGAAGGGTAAAAGTGTCAAATGGCGGTGGCGTAGTAAATGAGGGAGAGCAGACCAGGCCTCCCTGCCCTCAACTCTGAACTCACGTGAGCATCAATAAATAAGGGTTCATTAAATACGCACTCGAAGCCAAGCGTACGAGAGCCATGCACCCCTCCCTCGCAAGGACGACGACACAGACGTCAATCGACGGAGACGACACGCACAATACAAGCGGCGCCTCTTTAATTAATTACTTCATTTCACGCTCAATTTATTTGTTTTTTCTTTCTTTCGCCCTCCCTTCAATTTTTCAAATGAAATGATGCAGACAACTATCTTTCACAAACAACGAAGAAGAGCAGGACCCAGAAAAAGGCCAACAGGAAAAGAGAACAGCAGACACTTCTACTGCCATCCTTGAATCAAGAATTGTTTGATGAATAGTCTTCATTTATTACGGATCCGCATGTGATATTTCTGCATATTTGATCCAACTGCATTGCACATGTACATTGCTCACAAGAAAACAGCCATCATATTCTAAGTTTTTGGATTTACTTAATAAATGAAAATATTCGAAGTTTGGGAACTGCTGTAGATGATGAGAACTCAGAGAATGGTCGGTGGCCGACGGGCGGATCACAAGGCCTACAGTGTTGACTGGTGCAGGATTGGGTCTGAATCCACGACTACATTGGCTAAGACCGGCAACTCCACACGCTAATATGGTTAAGGGTGACGCTACAGCCTACAGGCACACCCTCTGCCACACCTCCGACCACACCCCCTATCTCTACAGTGCAGGGGGCCCACATGAGATTTTGGAGGCACACCCCCTCTCCCTCTACAGTGTAGGGGGCCCACCTGAGATTTTTTTAAAAATCTCAGGCGGGGCCCCGCTGCACTGTAGAGGGAGAGAGGGTGTGGCCGAAGGTGTGGCAGAGGGTGTGCCTGTAGTGTTTTTCTATGGTTAAAGTCCTATTTGGATTGGATCAAAAATAATCTCGTTAAATGGCCTTTATTGAGCTTAGGGCTGTCCAAAACAGCCCGCGACCCGGGCTCAGGTCTGGCCGTCGGCGACCGGCCCGGGCCCGACCCGGCCAAGATTAGTAAAATTATTTATTATATCCGGTATCTGTACACGTTTATATTTTTAGAGTCGAGATCGGAAGAGCGTCGTGTAG
>BQKN01060802.1:0-11227 GCA_022839385.1 Asparagus kiusianus | reverse complement strand
GAATTGAATTCATTCATAAATAAGTATGTTTGCCCTACTTCTAATATCAATGCAAATATGCCCAATAATAAGTTGAATCATGTTAAGAATCGCATATCATCTTTAGATTCAACCCTTAAAACATGCATTGCTAATAATGATAAACTTATTGAATTGTGTGCAAATTCGCATGTAAATGCTTTCAAGAAACTCACTCACTATGCACACATGTGTAACAAAATTGATAAGTGTTCTATTTGTGACCGTAAAGGCCATATTGCCAAATTTTGTTATAATGCACAAAAGTTCACCAAGTCTAAAAATATTGATTCTTGTGCATCTCATCAAGCTTCATCACATCATATACATGTACACGCTCATAAAGTTTATCATAAACATGCTCGTGTGTATCAATGTGATTTTGTGGTCTTTTTGGTCATTTGGTCAAGTATTGTTTTGATTCAAAAAATGTTTCACTTTTGTCAAATACTTCTAAAAAACCACATGTGTATAAATCTAATTATTATGATAAATTTGGTCATTTGACCCAATTCTGTTTTGATTTAAAAAGAGTTTCACATTTTTAAAATAATTTTAAAAGATCATCTTTATTTACAAATGTTCCACGTGCACATCCACATGGTCAACAAAAACAAATGCATTCTTTTCATTGTACTTATTATAATCGGATGGGTCATTTGTGTAAATATTGCTATGACCGGACTCGTGCACAAAATGCGCCCAAATGGGATCATAACCCAAGGGCATTGAGCTTAAATGATAGGGGTCGTGTCCCTAAATTTGCCGGTACTAAAATTGGTTGGGTGCCAAAATAAAATTGGTTGTGTTTATTTTGTATTTTTGATTTTTTTATTTCTTTTTTATTTTATTTGAATTTCATATTTTTATAACAATGTAAATTGATAAGAATTTTCAAAATCATTCATACTTTCCTTTAAAACAAAGCATTTTCAAATATATATGTACATTTACATTGTTGAAAAGTCATTTTTGAATTTTAAAATCATAGTTCATGATTCTCATATGATTTGTAGTCTTGGTTTGAACTATGTAGTTTTTGGTATGAACAATGTGTTTGTGCTTATGAGACCATTATAAAACATTTTTATGATGATACTTATATGTTTGAGCTTATGGATCATCAAATTGTGGTTTATAATGTATTCTTGTATATGGCTAGTGGTTTATAGTTGCTCACATAGCTATCATGCATATTTATTCTTTTGTGATGCAAATATGAGTTGAAACAAACTTTTCTAGTTTTCTTGTCGAAAATGACATGTAAGTGTTTTATCCTAAGCATATTTCTTTTAATCCTTGTGGTTAAAACGTATAAATATTTAACATTGTTTTTCACTTGATCTCTTATTCTTCAAATATGATGATTTATAGATCAAGTATGTTTTGATGTTATTATGGTTTGGATCATGACTCATGTATTGAATGTTTATAAACTTTTGATGTCATAAGTCGATCGATTTATCATTTCATTTGTTTATTAACCTTCATTTAATTTTTCATTTGGATTTTCTTGATTTTTCATTTGAAAACATTTGTTTTATATTCCTTCATGATCTATGTAAATAAATCTTAAGACCTTTGAATTTCCTTTGGTATCATTTGTGGTTTTAATCCAGATTTTCAAGGATTTATTGATCTTTGTTATTTTTTTACTTATGTATAAGTCTATATATTGCTCTTTATTTATGTTTGTGCTTTGAGACACCACTTTCAAAATGATATATATATATATATGTTCTCATGATTTTGTTGAATGTGAGTTGTTATGACATTTTTTGTTCATACTCACATATTGTGGCCTTGAAGCATATATTATCTTAAGTCCATGATTTGCTGTATCATTTCTCATATATTTGTTCATACTCACCCATGCTTATAGGTAGGGGGAGCTTTCGCTCTCTCTGTATATTGTTTTTCCTATTTTGATGTTGACAAAGGGGGAGAAATAAGTGGATTATGAGTATATTTATAAGTATTGTGCTTTATATACCTCTTGTATAGAGTGTTTGTCATCATTAAAAAGGAAGAGATTGTTAGGTCTTATGTTTATAAGCTTATGGTCTAATCTTGTTTTGATTATTTATAAATAATTTCTAACATCGTTTGTCTAGTATTTGTATTTATTTATTAGGTATTCTAGACAAACATCGATATTGGAGGTTGGATGGATTTGCACGTTCATGGTGATATTTAAAGGAGGTTGGCAGAATCAGAATGAAGCTAATACATTTAAGTCAAAAATTTAAGATCAAGCTTCATCCGCAACCAAGATCGAGCTTCAATAAAAGATCATTAGCTCGGGTATAATGTTTTAGTTTTTTGGAGTTTATACTTGTGTGCAAATATTTCAATCTTAATATTATACACACACACATCATTTTCATTTTATTTGCTTTCATGTTTAGCCACATAAATATGAAACAAATGTATATATTTATATATACACATATTTGTTTCATGTTTATATGTGCTTAAAATGATTTCATTAAAATCAAGTTTTAATAAGTTCATGTTCGTGCATGTTTTTGCAAAATAGATAGGTTTTCACAAATAGGAAATGAAATTTGAGAAATTCTTTTTCTAACATGTTCTATTATATGTTTATAACCACTTACCAAAATTTTATTATTTTTAGAGTTGATTTACTATGTCAAATTGATTTTACAAAATTAGGTGTTTTAGCAGTTTTAGAATCTAAAATATCTATGTTCAAATATTTATTCCTTACAAATAGGAAGATATATTTCATAATTTATTTCTCTAACGTATTTATCTACATGTTTAGAAACATCCCTCAAAATTTCATGATTTTTGGAGTTAATTTACTATTTTTAATTAATTTTACAAAATGAGATACACAAAATTTTAGAATCTGTCGTGCATGTTTTAAGTCGATTTGCTACAGTATAAGTCGACTTAGAAGATATTTTTTAGCCTGTAACAGCTAGTTTATAAGTCGACTCATAAATAGTACAAACACTATAACGGCTAGTTTTCCAGAATACTAAATTTTCGGGATTTTTATCTTTTGCTTGGTTTTTTCTTGTTTTTGGTGTTTGTTTCATGAACCTATATATACCACATGCCCTCTAACTTTTGAACATACTTAGAAAATTTTAAATCAAAATTTGGGCAAGTTTGTTTAAGAGTTTTCAAGTGTTTCAAGTTAGGTTTTGTGAAAAGTTTTCACAAGAGGAAGAAGAGACCATCATTTTGTGCTTGGGCTTTCATCTCATCTCTCTAACTCTTATTTTTCATTGGAGAAGTTTTCTAAACTCAATCTCTAGCTATTTATACATTTGATTATCATTTTCATAAGCTAGATTTTAATTGAGTTTATATTTTTTTTACTCATTGTTTACACACACCCACTTGAACTTAAGTATTTTCATACGTAGTATAATTAGGGTTGTGAGTTTGTAACATTGAGTGTAGGCTTATATTGAGTTCTCATATATTGTAGAGAATAAATATTTTTCTTGTGCTTATTTGTGAGATCACTTTGTAATATACTTTTACACCGAGAGGAGTGTGTAGTGAGAGACGGGGTCGATTCCAAGAGGAGTGACGTCAATAGTAAAGCCTATAGAAAAGTTATAAATCCGAACACTTGAGGAAGGCGACAAGGGCTAGGCTAACACTTACAAGGTATAGAGTGTGATTGCAATAGTGTGAGTTGTAAAAGTTTTCAGTGAGCTAGAAAACCGAGATTATCTGAGTTGTAAACATTTTCGGTGAACATAGAAAACCGGTTGAGATAGTGGAGATTCTCCTCGAGAGTAAGGAGCGCAGACATAGGTTGAGCGTGACCGAACTCCGTGATCATATTGTGTGTTTGAGTTTGCCTTGGCGTATTATTTATGATCATTGTTTATTTCATTCTATATCGCTATTGTCTCATGTTTATATCGCCCTTGTTTTAATTACATATTCTTGCATATAATTTGTTGTATATCATAATTCCTAGGATAATTGTTAATTAGTTTTTTAAATTGGCATTAATATCGGATTAGATTAGCCAATACCCTATTCAACCCCTCCCCCCTATAAGGTAATTTCAATAAAAATACTACAATAATATTTTTATTCTAACTAATAAAATATATACTAAATAATATAAACTAATATTATAATAATATATTACTAATATTTTATAATATATGAAATAATATTAACTAATATGTAATAATGATATATAATAATGTTATATTAGATAATTGTTGGCCTTCTTGTTTTGATGATGTTTAACAAACAATTTACAACTAATATTGTTTTTCTAGTGTTTGTGCTTATCTATTTATTGTAGACAAACAACATGTTGGAGGATGGATGGAATTCCGTATTCACGATCATATCCAATGGAGGTTGGCGAAATTATGGAGTGAAGTCTATGCAATTCAAATTAAAGATCTAAGTTCTAGCTTCATCCGCAAGTGTACCAAGTTGAGCTACATCGAAGATCAATCAAGCTTGGGTATATTTAGTTTAGGTTTTATATTATGTGTGTTAGTACTTTAAGCTTAATCATATATACACACACATATTTGGTTTTTATATATATAGTTATATATATACACAAGTTTTGGTTTATGGACTTAACAATTATTGTATACATATTTCATTAAGTCTATAAAATTATTTCATAGGGTTTCAAAATATTGTTTATGTCAAAACATCAAATTTCATGTATATCATATTTTCATGTTTTGAACACACTTGCAAAATACATGAGTTTTCACAAATGGAAAACTCAATTTGAGAAATTTTTTACTAACATGTTCAATTTCATGTTTATAAATGTTTCACAAAGCTTTATTAATTTTGGAATTAATTTGTTATGTTTATTTGAATTTACAAAATCAAGTTTTTAACAAGCTCATGTTCGTGTATGTTTTGCAAAACAAATGCGTTTTCAAAATTAGGAAATGCAATTTGAAAAATTTCTTCGTTTACATGTTTATCATCATATATAAAAATATTTTCCCAAGTTTTACTAATTTTGGAGTTGTTTTGTTATTTTCAATTGAATTTACAAAACCGAGTTTTCAGCAGTTTTTTTAGAAACTATATATTTGTGTTCAAATATTTATTTCTCTCAATTGGGAAGTGATATTTCAGAAATCCTTTTTTTAACATATTCTTATACATGTCTAGAACATTCTCTCAAAATATCATAATGTTTGGAGTTGATTTACTATTTTTAATTGATTTTACAAAGTCAGATACACATAATTCCAGTATCTGTCGAAATCTGGAAAAGTGCGGTCGACCGTCACGGTCGACCGTGCTACAGTGTGGTTGACCGCCACGGTCAACCGTCAGCAGTCTAGAGAACAGTTTTGTAGTTTTTCTTCTTACGGTCGACCGTCACGGTCGATCGCCGATGTTACCGTTGCACGGTAACGGTAACTTGCTGATTTTTATTTTTTTTAGTAGGTTTTTAGGGTTTTTTGGGTTGTTTTCTTCTACCCTATATATACCCCTTTATCATAACTATTTTCTACATCCAAGAAAATATTTTAAAAGAGTTAACAAGGGTTTAAACTTGTTTTGTGTTTGTTTAAAAGAGTGCTTTAGAGTTTGTTTGTGAAGAGAATTTCACAAAAGTTTGAGGAGATCATTAATCTTGTTTGGGCTTCAATCTACATCCCTCCACTCTTGTTTTAGAGAAGTTTTCTTAAACTATTTATCTAGCTTGTTTATGCTTAATATGTCATATTTATTTTGCTAGACTAAAATTGAGTTTAGACTTGTTTTTCTTATTGCTTACGCACACAACCATTGAGCTTATTGTATTTTTATACTTAGTATAATTTGGATTATGGGGAGTTGTAACAATTAAGAGTGAACTACATTGAGTTCTCATCTATTGTAGAGAACATATTTGTTGTTACATTGTTAGTGTTATAAAGTTTTCGGTGAGCTAGAAAACCGAGTGTGAGGAGTGAACATTGATCGGTGAGCGTTGAAAACAGACATTGTGAGTGATTGTGAACGTTGATCGGTGAGCGTTGAAAACCGATATTATGTGGTGTAAACATTATTCGGGTGAGCGTATAAAACCTGGTTGTGATAGTGGATTTCTCCCCGGGAGTGGGGAGCGGAGACGTAGGACGGAAGGTCCGAACTCCGTGATCATATCGTTTGTTTGAGTTTGCATAAGCACACTTATTCTTGTGTTCATATCTTATATCGCATTTGTGTATTACTCTTCATATTCCCTATCACATTTGTAGAATGTTTATTTTACCCTTGTGTTAGTTTGTATATCCTTGCACGTATATTATTTATATCTCATTGCTAGGATATTTCCCTTTATTCATATTGTTTATCCTAGCTCATATATCTTGTTGTATATCATACTTGCTAGGATAATTTGTTAATAAGTTTTAATTGGCATAAAATCGAATTAGATTAGCATAAGACCCTAATCAACCCCCCCTCTAGGGTCTAACAATAATAATATATAATATTTTATTATCTTAAGTTATAGTAGAACTATATAATATAATATAATTAAGATATATTATATATTATTATACAATTCACATATATTACATATTTAATAAATTAATGCTTCAAAATTATCTCACTTTTTTCATGATAGCCCCAAAGTTAAGAATAAAGTAAATTTTGGAGGTTGGGACAAAAGTTAGTATAGAAATGGGTTAATTTTGAGAAAGGTGGGGCTAGTAGTCCCAATTTTATTGTCCCAACGAATAACATCTTACCGTGAAATTTCAATCATATTATCCCGACGAATAACACCATAAAGTAAAGTCCTAAAAATCATCCCACTTATCCTAAAATTACACCAACCAATAACCCCACCCCTAGTTGTTGGATCCATATGATAATGTTTCTGGGACAAACTTAACATTACGATGATTAGTCACTTCCATCATTTCTGATGATTAGTCTTACGAAAAGAACGATGATACGAGTGGTAGTTTCATTTTTGCTTCTAAAAGAATCTTAAGACTTCATTTTATAGGTTTTTGATGTTTATATTCTACTTATTTGAAATTTTTTGAATTAATTTCAGGGGATGAAGGATGCGAGATTGATGTTTTGATGGGCTCACTAAAGTCAAAAACCAAGGACTTTGGCATATTTTTCTCTCTCTTTGGTTAAGATTCTCTATATAAAATTGATTGTAATAGACTTTGTTGGTTAAGATCTTCTATATTAAATTGATTGTAATAGACTTTGTTGGTTAAGATTTTCTATATGAAATTGATTATACTTTATATTAGGATTATCATGACATTTATTTTAGATTTGTTTTGGTTCTTTAATTAACCTTTCTTTCTGCAAATATTGTGTGTGAGAAATATTGTTTTTAATTAGTGGAATTGTGGTCGTGTTTCTGTTTGTTAATATTATGTGTGAGAAATGTTGTTCTTTAATTAGAGGAATTGTGGTTGTGCTTCTGCATGTTAATTATTTTTTATGAATTATTTAAAATCTAAATCTAATTCTAAAAAGTATGAATTAAAATTATGTTATGATAATTTTCTTCCTCTTTTTCTCAAAAAGGTAACCAAACAAGAGAAAATGATTTTCTTATGAATTTTCTTTTAACTTTCCTGACAATATTCTTTCTAACCAAACAATAAAAAGTATATCATTTTCTTTTCTTTTTCTTTTCCTTTCTTTTTACTTTCTCTTTCTTTTTCTTTTCTCTCCCTTTCTCTCAAACCAAACATAGCCTTAAAAAAAACTCTAAAATAAAGTGAAGTTTTTCCTGTTCCTTCCCCTCTCCTTTATTTACCTCCATCCAAAAAAAGTGTTAAGAGGTGACAACAGATCACTATAGAGGCCATATTGATCAAATTCTATTTTAATTATCAAGTTAAGATTCTTATGTGTCATTTAACGCTGGGTTAATTGAGCAACTCGGAAGGATTAATATCTCTTTAACTTAGCTATAAAAAATCAGAGCAAAGAAGATTGGTTCATGTTATTTTGCGAAATGTGAAAATTATTAAGAAAAGGGTTAGAATAAGTCGTTTATATGAGTTATATGTCAAGATCCGTGCAGTAAAAGTTGGAGTGATTAAAAGTTGGAAGAATTAATAACAATAATGATGTTGTGGGGAGTGAGATGTTTTGTTAAGAAGTTGATCTATTGAATGATAGGTGAGATAATTGCTGCTCTAGTAATCAAAAAATTCTTAGGTGCTCATTGAGTATCAATGTGGCATATGCCACACCAATAAGAGTAGGCCAAGTGGCAAAAATCACATGCATATGTAAAGGTGATGGAAGTAAACTGTTTTTTGGTACTACAAGACCTACTCTTATTAGTGTTGTAAATGCAAGATGGTGCTCATGGAGAACATAACAATTTCTCCTAGTGATCACTAAACCTATGTTCACAGAACAGTGTTAAGGGTGTCGGGCTTGGTTTCAACCAAAGATACTTTGACATCCATACTTCGATGCTTGATTATTTAAATCTCAATTAACAAAACTTAAATGTAGAAGATTATGAATAGTAATCCTCACAAGACATGTAAAACATAGAACACATACTTTTTTAGAGTGTTTTATATATGAAGAAGAAAATGTATTGTTTTTCGTGTTTTTGTTAATTGAGAGTTAGTGATAGTAAATGCGACAATTTGTTGTGGAGGAATTGTGTCCGATTTAGAGTTAATGACTCTTAAATAAAGATTAATAATTTGAAATTAAGCTTTTGGGTATTGACTCTAATTCATATTTAAACTCTTCACTCTTTATTATACTATACTCACTCATGATTATTCCCAGCACAACTGAGGCTAGTTAGAGTCCATGTTTCCCTCTCCACTATCAAAGCGGTTCTAGAGGGTTATTATGCAAAAGAATTTGTGTCTCTACTGTCACTTGTGGCCCAAATACATATTCGAATTGCTGTTTAACTTCTTTTAAGGCATTCAATTGGGCCTTGTTGCATTTATCTTGTTGTGGGCTTCAATTGACTCATGCATTGTCATCTATATACTATTGAATCCAATTGGTCACATATAAGATGTTGGTTTTGCTAAATGGGGAAAGAGAACAAAAGAGGCCAAAAAACAAAACAAAAAAAGGTGAACACATGGCGGGAAAATTAGCATATTTTCCTCTAATACGCAAAAAGGTGAACACATATTTCTTTTCTGTAAACTCTAAATTTTGTAAACTCTTTCTCAAAAAATTCAGCATATTTTCCTCTAAATTTTGTAAACTCTTTCTAAAAAATTTAGCACATTTGCCTTGTACTTCAAAAACTTTCACACTGTGGTCAAGTTTATGCACCGCACCACTGCAAAACTGGGGTTACTTGAAAATTAGGGTTTTAGAATTTCTATTAGCCTTAACGAAAAGCGCATGCAATTATTTTTGTTCAGAATGCTCAGGTAAA
The DNA here is from genome assembly GCA_022839385.1 of Asparagus kiusianus. Classification (NCBI taxonomy): domain Eukaryota; kingdom Viridiplantae; phylum Streptophyta; class Magnoliopsida; order Asparagales; family Asparagaceae; genus Asparagus; species Asparagus kiusianus. Next base: position 1,815 of record BQKN01060802.1, on the reverse strand, counting down.
GTATCCGGCCCATCTAGTTCACTTAACACTGATGAAGTTTGGCCCATTTGCATAGAGTTATTAAATTCTTTGAAAATTAGACAAAATAAATTAAAGTGGTAATTTTGACAAAAATAGTTGTCGTCAGGGCTGATCCAGAAATTTGATCTAGTTGTGTCCCCGTATAACTTAATAATGTTTTATTCTACTTCTAACGGTATTCTCAGTAAATCATATCATATCATATTCCTTGTAAAATAGTGAGTTTGAGAAAAACTTTCTATAGTCAATTTTACCCTTAAACCTTATAAATATTACATTTTAATTTTATCCTAATATATTGAAATAATTTAAAGGTAAAATATTTAACCAAAATTTGATATTAAAAGAGATCAAATAGAGGAACTACTTTTCTATCTTATTAAAAGATTACATATGTCCAACTAATTCTATCTTCCTAAGAATTCTCATTAGATTAAAACTATTCAGATCCATTATCAAAAATTCCTATTCATAAAAAAGTAGAAAATTTTGATAATCAAAATTTTGTTAGTTCATAACAAGATCTAACTATCCACAGTTATAAAAATCTAAAATATTATCATCGTCCCCCCTTAATTATTTTAAAAAATAAATTTCAATAAACCACTCAGAACTTTAAATTGAGCATTAAACTCCTAAAATATACACAATTCTCATTAAATCCCTAGTAAGTTAGATAATTTTAGAAAACACCAAAATATTTTGAATTTTTGCACTTAAGTTCAAAAATGGCTTCACCCTAAAATTTCACATCGGCTAAAATTAACCCTCAAGTTAACCGTAAATTGATAAACAACCCAAAAAAAGAAAAAAATTATAAATAGCTACTCAAAATTCTAAAATTACAAATAATACTCAGAAAATTTACAGAAAAACATATAGCCCCTAACAAAATTAAAATTGTAGAAAACTTTGAAAATCTTAAAATTGAAAAATAAAACTCTTAAAGTTCTAAAGTTATGAATGACACACAAAAATTCATAAATTACACAGAACTTCTTAAAAATCCAAAAAATACAAACCGACCGCTTTAAAAATTAAAAATTATTAAACAACCCTAAAAATAAAAAAATCAAATAAACATACAAAAAATATAAAAATTACAAAAAATATCATAAAAAGTAAAATATTACAAATGGCATCCTAAAATTTTTAAATTGCAAATAGCCCCTTAAACATCTTAAAAGTAATAAATTGACCCTTTAAGTTAGAAAACTACAAAGAAACCCTAAAAAGATTACAAAAACCTAAAGAATTATAAAAAGTATAAACAACTCATCGAAAAATCATACATCAGACACAAACCTCTCTAAAATCTAAAAATTACAGTCAATCTCTTGAAAATTCCAATAAGTACAAACAAACCTCTAAAAAGATCTGAAAATTATAAACGATCATTATTTTGGGTTTTTTACGATAAATTATTTGGCTTAAGTCAAAAATGTAAAACTTATTGGGTTATTGGAGTGTACTTTGGTAATTTGACTGCACATAAATTAATAATGTTTATTTTAAGGATTTTTATAATTGAGGGGGTTTATCTACAATAGGCTTAAACTTAAGGGAGTTTCCTCATATTAAAATAGTTGAGGAGGTTTCTCTAAAATTAATCTAATATTTTTTAGATATAACAATATAAAATCTCATTAAGTAGTGATTATAAAAAACTCTTTTTAACTTTTAGATCCTATCAGAAAAGCCCCTCAACTTTGAGATTTTATCAAAAAATTCCCCTAAGATTATCGCTTTTAGAGTGGTTTCCTGATAAAATCTCAACTTAAAGGGGTTTTTTGA
>BQKN01060801.1:0-13556 GCA_022839385.1 Asparagus kiusianus | reverse complement strand
CTAAGAGGGGGTGGTCCTGTTCTGTGGGCGAACTCGCTTGCTAATCCACCGCGGTAATTCTTACCGTCTACAAGACCCCTTTCAAAGTTTTCAGACCAAAACCGACTTACGTGTGGTCTGGAATACTTTGAATAAAGACGTTTTGGACCAGGTGTATTAGGATTTTTAGCAAACCCTCAGCTATCAACGGGTTTGATCTGCCTTTACCGATTACCGTTTGAATCGGGCTAGCCATACTATTCCCCTCAGTATGATAAGTTATAGAGTAGTTTCTCTTAGGATTAGTGCTAAGATTTCTACTCTGACCCTTAGTCGCCTGGGGCGCGGGTGTAAACAGAATCACTTCGCCAGTTTCTAGATTTTGGGCAAATCGCCCTTTTCTCAAAGGTGTGTGAGTCGTGCAGGCGAAATTAGGACTTGGTGGCGAAATTTTGAAAGACTTACGGATTTTATTCAAGTTTTCGCTGTTGAGACCTTTTCTTTGGGCGAAATTAGGCCTAATGTGGGTAGGCCATGTGTTCACCTGCGGGGCTTCGTGCCTTTCCAGCTAAGGCGGTGTGGCCTTGTCACGATTCGACAGTTTGGCTCCGCTTCATGTGCCTCGTTCTGATCATGGCCGTGGTTTTCGAATTCAACCGTTGGATGCAACCGTCGATGAGGGTGATCTGGACCGTCGAATTTGATCGTGGCCACGTTTCCCGTTCGTGGGGGATCCGCCTCTCGAGGGCGATCGCGGCCACGTAGACAACTCACCCTTTTTAAACCCGCTGTTTTCCTCCTTTGGGATTCATCGCGCTCTTGAATCTCGAAAGAAATTTCTAAGACAAGAATTCCCGCCCCATCTTTCAATGGCTCCAAAACCTAGGAAGCGCAAAGTGAGAGGTGCAGGTCCTGGAGGTTACTCCGAACGTCTCTCCGCCGGCATGCCCGTCGATGCTCCGGCGTCGCGCTCAGGTATGTCGATAGGCTTGTTGGGTGACCCCGTGTAGGCCCTAGGCGTCGGATTTGGGGAGATGAGCGTTGCTCATTGCCCTGGAATCCTGGCGCCTTTCAGTAACTTCCCCCAATTTGGGGCAAAGTTAGCCCTATTTGCCTTTAGAGGAAGGGAGGCGAACTCCCATTACGATAGGCGAGTTCGAAGTGGGTTCCCCTTTTCGACAGGCGATCCCGCTCGCCTCTGTTCGATGGCGGATTTTGTCTTAATTGATTTTTCTTTCTTGCAGCGACTTTTTCTGATGAGGCTTTCCCGGAGGGTGTGGCCATTGGCCACGCCGGTGGTACGAACTACACGGCACCCCCTCGATTTCCCTCTCTGGCTCCGGTACCTGTGTTCGCCACCGACAAACCGAGTGGCTCGATAAAGAGAGTCACGGACGGTCATCACCTGACACTGCGCGAGTTGACGACCGACGCGGCATTGACAGATGATGCTAGGGCAGAGCTGCCGAAACCTCAGTTTTTGTTTGGTGATGCCACGACCGACCCCTCTGCCTTGCTGCTCAAGGAGAGCAAGTGGTTCCACACGGTGGAGGGGACTCACTACTACCTCCCCAGCATGTCGAGGGGGTTCTCGATCGTTGAGCTGCGATCCCTTGCGGTTCCTCGGATGATGAACTGGGAGCTGACCCCAACTCAAGACGGGGTCACTTGTGGCGTTTTCACGGGCTCTACTGCCGGATATGGAGTGGATGGCTCATGCAAGCGTGTGACGGGTCTGCGTCCCGGCTTAATGTCTGCTGAACTGCCCGTGGGGGAATCGATATCAGCGGCGGAGACCTTCCGTCATCGCTTCTTCCGAGTCGGGGGGAGCTTTCCCCCGAAGGATTTCAGAGCTCCGGGGTGGGTCTATTCTGCACCCGGCAGCGACACTTGGTGGTCCAAGATCGTTGACCGTGTTCTGGCTGAGAATGCCGATCTCAAGAACACGGAGCTGTACGCTGCCATCGAAGCCACGCGACATGGCTTACGGATCAACGCTTCTCAGTTTCACAGCATTCTGGAGCTGTATTGTGCGGAAAGCGGCACATTCTTCACCCCTAATGGTGAGCTTGGCCTCACCCCTCACGAGATGCACGACGTGTCGGGCCTGCCCCTGGGAGACTTTCCTTACGAGGAGTACGTCCCCGATCAAGCTGAGATCGATCAGCTATTAAGCCATTCGCCCTCGGCGGTTGGAACTTTGTGGGAGTTACTCTGCCACTACCACATCTGCCTCAGCACCTTGGGGGCAGCAGATCATAGAGGGAAGAAGAAGGGGATCAGCCATAAGAACTGGGTTGATTATCTGTTCCCGGGGAACGACGTCAAGGGGCAGCCCGCCCTCCCATTAGGTGTATGCGATCAGTCCGAAGTGGAGGCGAGGATGGCCGAAGAGGGGGGTATCATGACTCTCGACCGTGATGAAGGCGGGTTTAAGTCTGGTACCGTCTTCCACTCTTTCCACCATCAGGCGAAGTTACCTATCTCGGGGAAGGCGCTGCTTGCGGGGTTCCTCATGTTGTGGCTGAAGAGGTGCGTAATCCCTACTCACTCTTTCGAGGCTCTTCCCGTGGAGGTTGTATACTCGGCGGTTTGCTTAGCTCATGGGAAGTCTTATTCCCTGGTATCGGTGACGATAGCTTGCATCCATCGGGGGCTTCGTACCCTGACGGCCCAGTTCTGCCGTGTGTCGACTATCGACGAGGGAGAAGGAGAGGTTACCAGGACTCCTAACCCCAGGGTGGGGCTGCCGTATACCTATCTGATGGCGTGGTTCGTATACCACTATGAGTGCTTGATGAGTGCTCCAGCGGCGCTCCAAGGTGACAAGTTTGTCCCGTTCGTCCAGCGCTTGGAGAAGTGCTCCTGGAAGTGCAAGGATATCCCTGATGCAAGGAAGATGCTCTCCTACTTTGGGAATTACAACTTTCGCCGCTCTTTTCCTTATTTTAGCGGGGGCGGATACGGAGAATCTCTCAGGGATGCGCCGACGGCGGACCACTACACAATCCTCCCTCGCGGCGCCTTTCGTTGGTTGATAAACATCCGACCTGGGTACCACGTTCTGAGAATGGGCTCGTCGTGCTATCTCGAACCATACATCCCCTGCAGGTTCGCCCGCCAGTTTGGGTACGACCAATTGTATGCGGGCAACGTCAACACTCACCTGCGCTTTGAAGGAGGGCTGGTGGACGGAGCTCGAGGGTGGTTCTGGACTCACGCCGGCGGTACCGATGCCCGTTTTGAGTTACCTTCGAAGGATCGTGACCTACACTATACGCTCTCGTACTGTCGGTGGTATCGGGGCGCCAGTGCTGATCCCGTCGACTTCCGGTTTCAGAGCTCGTGCCTGGCGGAATGCGGGCGTCGCCCAAGAGGAGCTCCTCGACCTTCGAGGCGGTGGGGTCGTGCAGCGGCTAGGGAGCTGCTCATGGGCGGCCCTGCAGGAGATTCTGAGGGTAAGGGCGTGGGCACAGATGAATCTGAGGCGCCTGAAACACGAGTTCCTTCTTCCGGTCTTCATCTAGATTCCCAAGGCGAGCAGAGGGAGCCTGTTGAGTTGACTCGGGCGAGCCAGCGCCTGGAGCGAGCCCGTAGTGAGATTACTAGGCGTATGGGAGCGCCCCTCTTATCTCCGAGTAGTTCGTTGCTCTCGAAACGGCAGCGAGAAGCAGCGGAAAGCTCTAGAGTGGAAGTGGCCAAGAGGGCCCGTGGTGAGGAGACTATGGTGACCGCTAGACCGGCGGCTGGTCGGGCAGGTACTGCCTCTGGGGCGGAAATTGCTCAACCTGCTCCTTCTGCTGCGCCGCAGGTGGCTCCGGCGATTTTGAAGGACATGCTCCCTTCATCCGGTGTGGAGTCACAGGCGGGGGTCTCAACGACTCCTACCTCTGTACCGAGAGGTAGTCTTTCGATACGATGTCCTTGTGTACGAGGTCAGATTCGTATTTTCTGACTGTTCATATCGAATTCGTGCAGTTGAGAAAGTGATCCCTATCCCTTCTGACGAAGACGAGGGGAGTGGAGATGAAAGAGAACCAGGGGGTTCAGGTAAGCATGAGTTTCATTGCTGTTGGCCCTTCTAGGCCAAGGGGATACTAATGGTTATCATTTTCCTTGTATCCGCAGTTGGCCCCTCCCATGAAAGTGCTGGCAAGGAGGATCCTCCCTCTTGGGAGGGTCATTCTGGCGAATCCGAGACGGATGACAACGCCTCCATTCACGAGGCGCTATCAAGTGAGGAGGAGGTGGTGGTCCCTGCGGATCGACAAGGGGGAACCCCCACCTTCGAGGGGACACCGGTCGGGGGTGAGCGCTCAGCGCGAGAGTCTCCTGCTCAAGGGGGAACTCCCGTTGGGCTGACGGTCACTTCCTCACCGGCGTTGGTGACCTGTGACTCTGCCATTGCCATTCTGGCGGCGCCAGCGATTGTTCCGGCTCCGGCAGCGCCGGTCATCGCTTCTGTGATCGTGACTGCCGGTACTCCGACTGTGGCTTCATCCTCTGTCGAAGATGCCTCTCTCTCTCTCCTATGGAATGCTGGTGAAAGAAGCAGGTGGCGCGAGCTGTGGCCAATTTCGAAGACACTCTGGCCCACTGCACTCGGCAGGTTTTGGAGGGGAATTGTCCCTTCGAGGAATTCAAGGAAGTTCTCGAGGACGACGCGTCCTTCTTACGTAAGAGGCTTGGCATCACCGCGGCGAGACCCTACTTTCAGCGCCTGATCGCAGTGGAGGTGGCGGTGCAGCAGCTGCTCACTCTTCGTGCGGAGAGTTCCAATCTCTTTGATCTCGCCTCTCGCGAAGTTCGAGTAACTATGGTGGACCGGGATCGCCGCCTGGATGAGAATCTGACGCTGGAGTTAAAGTTGTCAGCGGAGCTGGAGCAGGCCGAAGCCGAGGATGCACGGGTGGATCGCGAGCAAGAGACGGTTGATAGCCGGTTCTCCCGACTTTCCTTCGAAGTGGAGAGGCTGAAACAGGTCATAGCTGACGCGCAGGCCTCTCTGGCTGTTCAAGGGGAGGCCCTTGATCAGGTGGCAAAGGAGTTGGAGGGCGTTGAGTCCCGTCGGCAGTTGACTACTGACTCGGTTGGGGAGAAGGCTCGAGCCCTCAAGGATGTCAAGGTGGCCATTCAAGACTTGATCTTGTGCACGGAGGAAGAGATTCGCCGAGAGGTCTTAAGGAGGCTTGAGCTCCGCCATGTTGAAAAAATTCGTGAGGTGGAACTGCGGTTGAAATCCTTGTAAAAATTTTTTTTTTGCTGTAACAGGACTTCTTTTTCATGAATGAAATTATCCTTTTGTTTCTGGCGATTATGGCTTGTGTGCATACTATATTTAGCATAGATATTTTAGTGCACTAATTGATATTAAGTTGAGGGAAATTTCCCTTGGCAGATTCCAGCTACAGGCCCGTTTCGTCTGCTGGCGAATCTTACAAATTGATGAATTCGCAGTTGTTCTGTTAGCGGCGATTCCAGATACAGGTGGACTCCGCTTTTAGCGGGTCGTGTGTCCGCCCACGTGTATGTTAGTTACGGAGGCGTGGGTGCGCCGTCTTGCCTTAATTGCAGTGCGATGGGTCTCTTCGTCCTTCACGCCCGATCTGGACCGTTGGTTAGAGGTCATGCTCCGAAACTGCCGAATCTCAATAATTCATATAGGATGCGGGATATTCGGCTTCTCCCTCAACTGTTTGGGACTGAAGGGTCCAATCGAACCGCATATAACCGCCTAGGGTCGGGGTATTTTAGTACCTTTTCCCTTCGTCAAGGAAAGCCAAGGCTTTCTCATCGTTCCTCTCAGAAGAGATCCTGATTACCTTGTGTCTCCCAGATGGCACCGAAGACGAAGAGGGTTACTTCCAAGAAGAGGAAGGAGGCATCTTCCTCGGGTGCGGCCGGAGCAACCGCTGCCGAAGGTATGTTCCCAGTTCAAACCCTGTTTAGACATGGATAGGTATCTCTTGCTTAGATCCCTCTTTCATGCTCTTACTGTGCTTCTCAGTCCACGATGATGCACCGCTTCCTGAGGAGCACGAGGCGGAACCCATCTTGATATCCGATGACGAGCCCGAGAGCCCGGAGGCTCCTCCTGCCCAAGGTTCTGCTCCGCACCCAGGAACGGAACCTTGTCTCGAGGTTCCCCCAATCGCAATGCTCACCCCCGGTCAAAAGCCTACTCCCCCTGGCTCCTCGTCTTGGCAGGCCCGCGACGAGGAGTTCGAGAACGCCGTGAAACAGGTGATTTCTCTTGTCGATCTCGGCTTGGGTAGTTTTGCCAGTTTCAAGCAATCTCTCCTGGACCGTGCGGTAGACATTCGACGATCGGGCGAAAATCGGCTTTTCACCCGTTGTATGCGAGAACTTCGTCTTCTGGAGTCGCGTATGACAGGGCTAGAGGCATTGCTGCGGGAAGGCCCGGATGTGGAGTCTTGTTTGGCTCATCTCCGACGTCTGGAGGCCCAGGAACAGGAGGTCCGCTTCAAAGAAATTGCTGACTCGGAATCCATCACCAATTTCTGGGTGAGCCAACAACAGCAGTTGGGGGATCAAGTTATCAACCTTAATCGCACCATGGCTCGCCTGAGAGCCGAATTGAGGCAGGTGGAAACGAATTGGAAGGAGCTCCAATCCGATGTTGTCAAGGTCAGCAAGAAAGCTGAGGAGGAAACTCAACGTCTTCAAGCCTTGCGTGAGAAGGATGCCGCCGCCAGATTGAGCTTTGAGGATCGCATCAGGAAGGCGGCCGAGGACAAGGCTCGTGAGGACTTCGCAAGGAAGGTGGCATTGGCCAAGGAAGACATTTCTTCTTTCAGTGTGTCTGATTAGGATCCCCACCATGTATTCATGTTTAAGACACTTTGTTTATTTGTCTTGCTTTTGACACTATGTCACGACTTTGTTCAGATGTATTATCTTAAACACTGGGTGCATGTTTTGCTTCTTCGAACGTAATATTATGACTTTCGCGATTTGCAAAAAACATAACTTTGTTCAAATGTACTGTCTAGAAGCATTTGAGGCAGTTTGTGTTCTTCCTCATCGTGTTCCTTTTGGATATAACCCCTTCAATATTTCTTTTGGCATAGCCATCAGCGGTTTCAGGTCGCAACACTTGGGTGAAAACTCAACTCAAATACGGGTCGGCAAATTCGCCGAGAGAGTCATGCTAAACCGTCGGTGAGTTCGCCGTGAGGATCAACTTTGGCTGTTGGCGAATTCGAACCGTGGGCGAATCTCTAGTATTGGCGGATTTGTGCCGATGTCGCTGGCGAATTTAGAACGCAAGCGAGACTCCCAAAAAGGCGAGTTTAGGTTGTAGGCGAAATCTCGTGCCACGTGTCTTCCAGCGGGCCCAAATGCTTGCCAGCTAAGGAATTAAAGACGTGTCATTGCCCATTAATGGCGAAGTGACAGGGTGCCTTGCTTCTTAGGCTTCATCCGATCGGTCGGTTCGGGTCTCGAGAAGCGGGGCTTTAAATGGTGTTGAGCCCGAAGCGCCGCGAGGCATCTGGACCGTTCGATTGTTCGAGGGGACAGATCGTGACCGTCAGATTTTCAGATATATTCCCCGTACTCGCCGTTTCTTCAGCCACGCTCCTTCTTTTTCGAGAAAAGTCTGCGAGACGAAAGATCACCGTCGCAAACCCTTCCACTCCATGGCCTCCGACTCCGAACATAGTGTGTCCGAAGAGGTGGGTTCTTCCGCCACCGTGGTTAATATTGACGCCCCACCGGCTTCTCCCGTGGGTTCAGCCCAAGGGTCTTCCGTTCCAGATCCCTTGGCTCACCCAGCATTCGTCCCCCTTGTGCGGCTGGAGGACTTGGTACGGGGGGTCGCCCTTGAGGTCGGGGTGGGCGCCGGCCGGTACTATGATGTGCTTCCCCTCGTGGAAGCGGGCTTAAGGGATATCCGCCGGTCGGGCGATGTCTCGCTCGCACGCAACTGCGAGCAGGAGCTCCATCGAGTGGAGGAGTGGATGTATCGCCTCGAAGAGGCGGTCCACGAAGATCCTTCCAACGTGCCGCCGCCTATCTCCCTGCGCCTTCTGCTCGAGCGCAAAGAAAGGACGAAGTAGATCCTGGCGAAGGAGGCCGAGCTCCGACGTCTGCAAAAGTGGCACCAAACGGTGCTGGACCGGATGGACTCCTACCTGGACCGGGCTTTCTTCGAGGACGCCGGCACTCTCCGCGGCGAGGCGAAGTTGCAGGAGCGTTCGCGCAAGGCGGGGAAGCTCGGAGAGGCTGCCAGGGAGGTGGAGAGGGCGCTGCAGCTCCTTCGTCAGGAAGAGGAGGACAGCGAAGCAGATTTGGCGAGGCGGTAGCAGCAGCAGAGGGAGAAGGCGAAGATCCATCGTGAGAAGGTCCTTACGAAAGCCAAGGCCAAAATTGGGTCCTTTAGCTTGTTGAAATTTCTGTAATGCTCTGTTTGCTTAAATCTGTTCTTTTGTTCCTCTTTTCTTTTGCTGTTTTGTCAACTTAGTCGGTGCTTCAAGCACCGTAACTTGAAAAACTTATGCGTGTAAACTTTGGCCCATAATGGCCTTAAGCTCTTGCTTATCTTCGTTTCATATGCATAGTTTTCTGCCTTTTCTTCCTGTTTGTGTTGTTCTGGCATTTGAGTTGGATTTGTTGAGCACTTGACTGTCTGTTCTGAACTTAGTCGTTTTGGGCTCTTGTTCTGCTCTCGGTTGCTTACAGCGTGGGATCGGGTTGACTCCGATTTTCACGTTGTAGCTCCAGTGAGATTAAGAGAGTAACACTCGGCCTGCAGCGGAGGAGAATTGTTCGCTCCTGTGGCCGACTGAAGAACTCAATTTCGACTTGCCACTCGGCAAGTTATCGCTTGAGGAATCGGCAGAGATGCCATCTGCCGAATTGCTCTTAACAGTCGTCACCGTCTGAATAGGCGACGACAGATGATGATCGAATCGTTAGGGATGTAAGAATATGACGTGTGATCGTTGTAGGGGCCCTCGCGTGGTAGGCCGCTACCCATCAGTTACCCTACGAGAATGTTAGGATAGCTGGAATAGGCCAAATAGTTCAGGGACGTAGGAGTGTGACTATTGACAGAAGTAATAACCTGCTGCGTAGTAGGCTATCATCTAGGCTATGTTATTCGTAGGAATAACGGCACCAATCATCAGATGTGATCATTAACCTGATGGGGGTTTTGTCACGATTGGAGTGACTATGGGGGACCTACCATTCTTATGAAGAGGATTGGTAAGTAGATTGTGTCAGAGGTTTAATGTTAACGTGACAGGGAATGTCGTGATTGGAACGATTTTGGGGACCCACCATCCTCTGGAAGAGGATTGGCGAGTTGATTTGGTTTGTCGTGGTATGAACGACTTTAGTGGATCCGCCATTTCGTTGGAGAGGATAGGCGAATTGAAGTGGTTTGTCGTGGTATGAACGACTTCAGTGGATCCGCCATCTCGTTGAGAGGATAGGCGAATTGAAGTGGTTTGTCGTGGTATGAACGACTTTAGTGGATCCGCCATCTCGTTGAGAGGATAGGCGAATTGAATTCCACCAGAGGCTTTCGCCATAACGGGTAGAGTAGGGACAGTTTAGCCTCGTATACCAGTTGGAGGGTTTGAGAACCAGTTTATACTCATGTACTTGTGGGAGTTAGTGAAGAAGAACTAAGGGTAGTACTTTTTCAAGTATTTACCGTTGATAGGCATCATGATCTTGTCGCCATTGGGCTTGACGAGGCGGTAGGCCCCATTCGAATAGACTGTTTCTATTACGAATGGACCCTCCCATTTGGATTGAAATTTGCCTTTCTTCTTGGAGGTGAGAATCATTGGTCGGCGAACGGCCAACACCAGCTCTCCTTCCTTGAAGGCTCGGCGCCTGAATTTCTTATCGAAAGCCTTTGCCATCCGGGCTTGGTAGAACTCAATATGTTGTTGAGCTTCTAGCCGCTTGTCATCCAACGCCTCGAGCTCGGCAAGTCGTTGTCGGTGATTGTCTTCCACCGTCATCCCTACTGCCAAAGCGACGCGGAGGGACGGGATCTGAATCTCTAATGGCAGTACGGCCTCACAGCCGTATACCAAGGAGTAGGGCGTATGGCCAGTCGGCGTGCGAACTATGGTGCGATACGCCCACAAACTTTCGCCAAGTTTCTCGTTCCAGTCGCGTTTGCTGGTTGAGGTCAACTTGGTCAAAATTTTGATGATCGTTTTGTTGAAGGCCTCCGCCAAACCATTTGCTGACGGGTTATAGGCCGTGGACGAGAGATTCTGCATTCGGAACTTGTCGCAGAACCTGGTGAATGCATGACTGACAAATTGCGTACCATTGTCGTGAATGATACGTCGTGGTATGCCGTACCGGTAAATGACGTGGTGTTTGGTGAACTTAATCACATCGTTAGTCTTGACTTCTCTCAAGGGGACGGCTTCGGCCCACTTAGAGAAGTAGTCAGTGATCGCAAGAATGAAGCGATGACCTCTCGCCGATGGCGGGGATATTGGTCCAACTATGTCCATCCCGCATGCCTCGAAAGGCCACGAAGCCTTTGTTGGGTGTAGGTCTTTAGGTGGCTGGTGCATGTAGTTGGCGTGAATCTGGCATTCGTGGCAGCGCTTTGCGTAGGCGACGGCGTCTTGAACCATCCCAGGCCAGAAGTAACCAGTCCTTCGTAGGTGATCCCAAAGTTTGGGTCCGGGCTGGTGAGCTCCGCCGATGCCGTCGTGGGCCTCGCGTAGAGCCTCCTGTGCTTCCACTCTCGAGAGACATCGAAGCAACAAGCCGTCGTACGACCTTCGATACAACATCTTGGTGATCGAGTCGTAGTAGAATCTCGTAGCACGTCTCCGGATGGACTCTCGCTCCTTTGCATCCTCGGGCAATACTCCGTATAGGACGTAATCGATGATCGGGAGGCGCCAGTCTTCAGCACTGGGCTGATCTGAGACTTGATGGGTGGCGTTTGCTTCTGGAGCGTCTTTCAGTCGAAATTGCTTCTTGCTCGCCACTGTGACTGACTGGATTGTTCCGTATGGTTGAGCCAAGTTGGCCGCCAGGGAAGCCAAGGCATCCGCATGTGTGTTTTTGGAACGCAACACATGCTCAATGCGGAAGCTCCCAAATGATTCGACTAGTCGGACAGCCGCCTTGTGGAGTGGGATCAAGTCTTCATTTCTAACCTCATATTCGCCGGTCATCTGCTTGACGATGAGCTGGGAATCGCCGTAAGCTTGGAGATGCTTTATTCCTAGCTCTTCGGCCAACTCCAGTCCGACGAGTAATGCGTTGTACTCGGCCACATTGTTGGTACATGGCTCTGTCAAAGAGAAGGCCCGGGGCAGCACGTGGTTGCGTGGAGAAGTGATGACTACCCCCACTCCAACAACAATAGAGCCATCCGGTGCTGCACGAGACGCACCGTCGAAGAACATCTGCCACACATCCGGTAACGACGTTACGTTGACTTCTAGTGGCTCGTCTGGCAAGTCTTCAAACAAGTCGGTTTTTGATGCCAGTGGGTGACTGGCCATGAGATCGCATATGGCTTGACCCTTGACCGACTTCTGTGGCTTAAAGTGAATGTCGTACTGAGAGAGCAGAAGTGCCCATCTAGCTAAGCGCCAATTTAGCACCGCGGGTTGCGTCATGAAGACTCGAATGGGGTTCATCCGTGAGATGACGTGGATCGTTTGGCCAACCAAGTAGTGTCGCATCTTTTGGATGGCGAACACCAAGGCCAGACATTCTTTTTCGACCATTGGGTATCGTTGTTCGGCGCCTTGCAGGGTCCTACTGAGGTAGTAGATGCTTTGCTCGTGGCCGGCGTCATCGTTTTGTGCCAAGAGAGCACCCAGAGAGTGCTCCATGGCCCTAATGTAGATGAGAAATGGTTTCCCTGAAATCGGCGCAGCGAGGACTGCGGCTTTGAAAGGTAAGCCTTGATGTCCTCAAAGGCCTGCTGGCAAGGCTCGTCCCACACGAAGGAGGTGCCTTTCTTCATGAGCTTGGAGAATGGCTGACATTTGCCCGAAAGGTTTGAAATGAACCTTCGGATGTAGGCCAATCTTCCCTGGAGGCCCCTCAATTCTTTGAGGTTCCAGGGTGGTTGGAGCTCTTGGATAGCTCGCACCTTGTCTGGATCGATTCGGATCCCCTTTGTCGTGACGACGAAGCCGAGGAATTTACCACTAGCCATCCCTAGGAATGACTTAGTGGGATTCATCTTGAGTTGATGAGTCCTCATGAGTTCGAACATCGTCTTCAGGTCTTGGAGGTGGTCGCTCTCGTGACGACTCTTTATGACCAGATCGTCCACATAGCACTCTACCGTTTTTCGTAGATGGTCTCGAAAGATTAAGCTCATGGCGCGTTGGTAGGTTGCGCCGGCATTCTTGAGTCCGAAGGGCATAACGGTGTAGCAGTACACCCCCATGGGAGTTCTGAACGCGGTGTGTTTTTCGTCCTCGGGGTGCATTTTGATTTGATTGTACCCCGAGAAACCGTCCATGAAGGACATCCTCTCGAATCCGCACGTGTTGTCAATGATGACATCTGTGATGGGCAGGGGAAATTCGTCTTTAGGGCACGCAGCGTTGAGGTCCCTAAAGTCAATACAGATGCGGATTTTGCCGTTCTTCTTTAGCACCGGGACAATGTTCGCCACCCAGTCGGGGTGTTGTTCCTCTCTGATGAAGCCGGATTCGATGAGCTTCTTTACTTCGGCTTCGATCGCCTCCATGATCTGGGGGCGAAACCGCCTTTGCTGCTGCTTAACTGGCTTGGCGTCTGGGTTGATGTTGAGGCGATGTGTGGCGATCCGCGGATCCAAGCCAGGCATGTCCTCATAATTCCATGCGAAGACGTCGATGTATTCCCGTATGAGGGCAATGAGATCCTCCTTTTCTTGAGGAGGCAGGCTACCACTGATGAATATGGGCTTGGGACTCTCGTCAGTTCCCATATTCACTTGGAGGATTTCGTCCTCGGTAGGCGGTTCTCGTTGCTCGAAGCGACTACTCTATTGGGCGTTAACATGACGATCCCACGTCTCGTCATAGAGTGGAAGTTGCTCGTCTGTCGCCATCTCGGCGGGGTTCATTGTAGTCATGTTGATCGTGAGGCCATCGAACAGGTCCCTCACGCTGATATCTGAGTCCCATGCTGAGGTTACTGACGACTGATCCCCCGAACATGCGTAGTCGGAATCTTCGTTGACCTGGAAATATAAATCTGACGAGGAGGAGGAGTAGCCTAAGCCTCTCCTGGTCCGGTTGAAATAATTCGAGGGTTTCCCCTTAGGTACGTAGGCGGGTCGGATGACCATCTTGCGTCCTCGACCGTAGTTGAGGCCTTCTAAGCGAGTGAGGTCGTACCCCATGTCGCTCATCATGCGTCTTGCAATTCGACTGTATTGCGAAAACTGGGGTGCCGGGTCTTCGTCTTCGGACTCGTCCCAGAGCGTACGCAAGGGACGATCGACTCGACCGAAAATAATATCTTTTTGATATCTATTTCGGGCTGGCACAACAAATACGGCTTGCGACGAGTCAATTGGCGGCCCCCTCGCGGCGTATGACGAGCAGACT